>JAOTOM010003772.1:182500-185335 GCA_034440615.1 Ashinkailepas kermadecensis | reverse complement strand
CAGTATATTCAATTTTCTGCCGAAAAAAATGCAATCGCACCGATGCGGCCACCTTATATTGCATTCCAGTCGTCTTTGCGGTGGGCTATCAGCAGAATAAACGTCAAAGGTATTCATGACATGTGATCATTTGAATCCTCGTTGGAATCACTGCCTCCTTTCCAAGTGCTGGCGGTCTTTATGTGCCAAACCGGTATGAACGCCGGCATTGTGATTGGGTTCCGTACTGATGATGGCGGATGTTGACCCGGTGTTGACTGGAAAGCTGCACCGAAGATAAGGCCATTCTCCATTTCATCTCCACAGACGGTGCTTGCACTTGAATATGCCCCACTCCAATTCGCTACTGATGCATCTGGCTTCACCCACACCCACAAAGTGCGTCGCTTTGGAGGAGGCTGTGGTTGACGCGTTGCTCGATGTGTGCGGAGCGGGACGTGATTTGCCGGACCTGCGCCAGCTGAATAGCACACGAACGAGGCCTATATGTTCCGCCGGGTGTGCCCAGAGCGTCGTCTGCGTAGCTTTCGGCTCTTTCACGACGTACTCAACTGCGGTGCTTATGCTCAATAGAGTCAAGGTCACACACGATTGGAGACCAGCGTGCCTGTGGAGATGTGCTTGTCGGAGTGTTCACAGCAGAGACTAGTCCCGCACTTAGCACACTACTGATTACCTGCTCCAAACAGACCGCAATGCCTAAAAGCCTGTGGCTTTCACCGGATCTTTTGCTGAGTGTTCAGTGTTCAGAACTATTCGGCCCCAGATCAGAGATGAGAGCGGTTAGCTACACTTAGTGAAGTGTGTGGGCGCTAAGCCTGAGTGGCTCTTGAAACTCTGGTGACACATGAGGAATTTATTAGACAGGCATGTCACATCAGCACATCAGTTCTGCGTCATTTGGTATGCAACGTGCATTACAACCTGCCTATTGAACCATCATTCAAGACGTCCCATAAGTTACCTCAGGCTTAGTGGCAATCATTTCGTCCACCAACTGAGGAACGGGTGCTCTGCCAGTTCCTTTTACTCACGTACAGGGACGAGCAGTCAGACAGTTCTTCCACCAACTGAGGAGTGGGAGCTCTCCCAGTTCCTTTTGCTCACGTACAGGGACGAGCAGTCAGACAGTTCTTCCACCAACTGAGGAGTGGGAGCTCTCCCAGTTCACTTTGCTCATATGCAAGGGGGCGGGGGCGGTCAGACAGAAGCTGACTGATTTCGGTTTTTCGTAGACGACAGTTTGGATATTTCTTTCACCTCTGCTATTTTGAGTCTCATAAAAATTACAGTTTCAATGACAACATATGTCGTCTCGAGCTGCACCACTTCCAAGCGGCATCAGTGCAAAGCCTGCAAGCAACAACAGCCACATTACAAACATGGCACCAAGTACAGCTGGGGGAGGTATTTTCGGCGAACACAAAAGGATTCGTGCACTACATCCGAGAACAATACAGCCGATGGGAATTGCTCCCAGCGAAACCAATTACCATACAGCCGAGTGGAATTGCTCCCAGCATAGCCAATTACCATCGCCTGTTTTCCCAGCATCGACGCTAGGTAGCAACAATAACTCTGTTTCCATGGGCACGCGGACTACAGACGGATCGAATCAGGCTCGAAGGCAGGCGGATAATCGGAAAAATAACGAGCGCGACCACATGACTGATCCGCCACTGAGCGACTAACCGCTGATCGCTAACAAACGCTGCACGATGCCCGAGCTTGCTGTAGGCACTTCTCAGAGGCCAGCCGAGTGTTGGCGCGCAGCGACTTACAGACACGGACACTAGTCATTAGTCTAGTCACAGCTACACGTCAATCATTCGAGCTGAAGGAGCTGGACACATGGCCTGTGATGGCAATATATTAGTAAGTGTCCATGCTTCTGAGTAGCTGTGTGAGCATCGACGTCACCCACACATCAGTCCAACATCACAGCCAGCGCCCATCAATGCAAGTGCACTTTCAGCACAATCTCAGGGACGTAAGCCAAATACCTGTCAACAATAATTTGGCTGTCCATGTATATAACTGTTTTCTTGGAATGAGCAGTTGATGTTTAGCTGCTCGCAATATATTCTCCTAGTTATGAAGCAAGTTGCTTGATTAATTTCGTTTCAAGTCAGCAAGCTTCTTTGGTCTCACAACTTTCTGACTGTAATGTAGTCCTCCAAGTAATCTACTAGAGCGAACGAAGAACAACACTTGAAAAACACGTTTTGCTTTTCAATTTGTCCAGTGAAAAGATGTAATAAAAAGATGTATAGCACACATCTCTTTACTGGATGCTCAAGACACATGGATATCCAAGACAATATCATTAGGTGTATGTACAAAAACCTTGTATGCCCATCACCATCCCTGCACCATGCACAAGGTAATGCTTAACTTCTAGTATAGCAGCACAATGGCCAGCCATTAATCATTAATATTATATTGATGGTCAATATCAGCATGAAACGATAAGCAGCTGTAGAAGTGTTTGACCCACGAACAATACAATGCAGATATACCTATATGTTTTGGATATCGCGTCTCCACCACTGATTGACGTGTAATAGTTTCTGAACCGTCTTCGTGTAGTCAGTGATCGGTTGATCCATAAACCAAACATGACTATCCAAAGCTTCCGCTTTCGGTATGCATTATATGCACACCCAGTCGCTTGGACGCGTCCACCCGAGGACTGACTATGGCGCGAGCTGAGGTAGACGTTAAAGCGCGCCAAACCGCACTCCAAATCCCACCGCTCAGCCATGCCACAGTTTTACCACCTGCACCTGACTCGGCAATGGAGCGGCCGGTGCCGTCACTGCTGATCAGCTGACG
>JAOTOM010003772.1:0-177500 GCA_034440615.1 Ashinkailepas kermadecensis | reverse complement strand
ATCTGCACTCCTTTTGTGAGGAAGCTTCATAAAAACCTTTGCCTTCGGCTAAGTTATTATGAAACTTCGTTACAAAATTCCTGCGTAAAACATACCAAAAGAGCATGTTCTACATGGGCAAAAATGGTATTTTCGCATTAGACTACAAAATTCGACCAGAATAAAAATTCCCGCGCGAATTAGCGAAGTCCTGCTCAGAAAGAAACAGTTGAAGTGAGCGCACATCTACCATATAAAATCGTGCCAGTCAGCACAATATATATATATATATATATATATATATATATATATATATATATATATATATATATATATATATATATATATATATATATATATATATATATATATATATATATATATATATATATATATATATATATATATATATATATATATATATATATATATATATATATATATATATATATATATATATATATATATATATATATATATATATATATATATATATATATATATATATATATATATATATATATATATATATATATATATATATATATATATATATATATATATATATATATATATATATATATATATATATATATATATATATATATATATATATATATATATATATATATATATATACATATATATACACATATATATATACCTAAATATGTATTTACCCTTATGTACATATGCATGTATATGATGCACCGTTCACCTGGACTTGCATCGGGGGAGGTCGCGGCATATTTGGCATCACTTTCGGAAAAAAACATACCAATTTTCTATACGGAGCGGCCAGATACGTGCAATAAGTGTCACAAGTAGTCAATGTGCGCAGGCTAGGACATGCTTAATCCCAGTCAGCGACATTGCATGGGATTTATATATGTTCTATCCATAGAACAATTTGAAATTAGATTGAGCTGTAATTCGAAAGGGGGTCAATACTCTACGGAATCAGCTGAAATGTGTATTAGCAAATGCGCCGCTGCGAAATGACTGGCAAATAGCTGGCAATGTTGAACCTTCTGTGGCAGCTGTTGAGTATTCTCTTCAACTGGCAGCAGATATATCTTCTTAGACACATTGCGTCTGCATTTCCAATACTCTCCCGTCCAGAAGAGCAATGTTGCGCACCCTCTGCACGCTCACCACTGCTCGGAGCATCCGAGCTATGAAGAACTGTGCACAGGTGAAACCGTGCACAGTCGTATCAGACACACAGAGGCGGCTCCAGGCATCTTAGTCAGGGAGAGCGGGTGTACTGGGGCCACTCAGGTGGTCGCTTTTTCTGCTCAGAGGGGCGCCATCGGCTGACAAATTCGTTGAGCGAGGTTGGAGCGGAAGCGGTGGTACACTCGAGCAACCTTGAGGGGTACCTTTTCTAGTCGGAGGGGCACCACATATCCATGGGGGTGGGGGTGCATGTCCTCAATTGTTCCTCTTGATCCGCAATGATCAGACAGAACATCAAATTGATACGCCATGCTGTAATACCGTATATTGTGAATACAACATACGGTACTATGCACACACTTACATTCATACATACGTGCACCGTAATTACGTGCCGTAATTACGTACACGTCCAGCTGACTGCGGAGGACAATGGCTACGACCGCTCCGTCCAGCTGACTGCGGAGGACAATGGCTACGACCGCTCCGTCCAGCTGACTGCGGAGGACAATGGCTACGACCGCTCCGTCCAGCTGACTGCGGAGGACAATGGCTACGACCGCTCCGTCCAGCTGACTGCGGAGGACAATGGCTACGACCGCTCCGTCCAGCTGACTGCGGAGGACAATGGCTACGACCTCTCCGTCCAGCTGACTGCGGAGGACAATGGCTACGACCGCTCCGTCCAGCTGACTGCGGAGGACAATGGCTACGACCGCTCCGTCCAGCTGACTGCGGAGGACGATGGCTACGACCTCTCCGTCCAGCTGACTGCGGAGGACAATGGCTACGACCGCTCCGTCCAGCTGACTGCGGAGGACAATGGCTACGACCGCTCCGTCCAGCTGACTGCGGAGGACAATGGCTACGACCGCTCCGTCCAGCTGACTGCGGAGGACAATGGCTAGGACCGCTCCGTCCAGCTGACTGCGGAGTACGATGGCTACGACCTCTCCGTCCAGCTGACTGCGGAGGACAATGGCTACGACCGCTCCGTCCAGCTGACTGCGGAGGACGATGGCTACGACCGCTCCGTCCAGCTGACTGCGGAGGGCAATGGCTACGACCGCTCCGTCCAGCTGACTGCGGAGGACAATGGCTACGACCGCTCCGTCCAGCTGACTGCGGAGGACAATGGCTACGACCTCTCCGTCCAGCTGACTGCGGAGGACAATGGCTACGACCGCTCCGTCCAGCTGACTGCGGAGGACAATGGCTACGACCGCTCCGTCCAGCTGACTGCGGAGGACAATGGCTACGACCGCTCCGTCCAGCTGACTGCGGAGGACAATGGCTAGGACCGCTCCGTCCAGCTGACTGCGGAGTACGATGGCTACGACCTCTCCGTCCAGCTGACTGCGGAGGACAATGGCTACGACCGCTCCGTCCAGCTGACTGCGGAGGACGATGGCTACGACCGCTCCGTCCAGCTGACTGCGGAGGACAATGGCTACGACCTCTCCGTCCAGCTGACTGCGGAGGACAATGGCTACGACCGCTCCGTCCAGCTGACTGCGGAGGACAATGGCTACGACCGCTCCGTCCAGCTGACTGCGGAGGACAATGGCTACGACCGCTCCGTCCAGCTGACTGCGGAGGACAATGGCTAGGACCGCTCCGTCCAGCTGACTGCGGAGTACGATGGCTACGACCTCTCCGTCCAGCTGACTGCGGAGGACAATGGCTACGACCGCTCCGTCCAGCTGACTGCGGAGGACAATGGCTAGACCGCTCCGTCCAGCTGACTGCGGAGTACGATGGCTACGACCTCTCCGTCCAGCTGACTGCGGAGGACAATGGCTACGACCCTCCGTCCAGCTGACTGCGGAGGACAATGGCTACGACCGCTCCGTCCAGCTGACTGCGGAGGACAATGGCTACGACCGCTCCGTCCAGCTGACTGCGGAGTACGATGGCTACGACCGCTCCGTCCAGCTGACTGCGGAGTACATGGCAATGTGCTACGACGACCCTCCGTCCAGCTGACTGCGGAGGACAATGGCTACGACCGCTCCGTCCAGCTGACTGCGGAGGACAATGGCTACGACCGCTCCGTCCAGCTGACTGCGGAGGACAATGGCTACGACCGCTCCGTCCAGCTGACTGCGGAGGACAATGGCTACGACCGCTCCGTCCAGCTGACTGCGGAGGACAATGGCTACGACCGCTCCGTCCAGCTGACTGCGGAGGACGATGGCTACGACCGCTCCGTCCAGCTGACTGCGGAGGACAATGGCTACGACCGCTCCGTCCAGCTGACTGCGGAGTACAATGGCTACGACCTCTCCGTCCAGCTGACTGCGGAGGACAATGGCTACGACCGCTCCGTCCAGCTGACTGCGGAGGACAATGGCTACGACCGCTCCGTCCAGCTGACTGCGGAGGACAATGGCTACGACCGCTCCGTCCAGCTGACTGCGGAGGACAATGGCTACGACCGCTCCGTCCAGCTGACTGCGGAGGACGATGGCTACGACCGCTCCGTCCAGCTGACTGCGGAGGACAATGGCTACGACCGCTCCGTCCAGCTGACTGCGGAGGACAATGGCTACGACCGCTCCGTCCAGCTGACTGCGGAGTACGATGGCTACGACCTCTCCGTCCAGCTGACTGCGGAGGACGATGGCTACGACCGCTCCGTCCAGCTGACTGCGGAGGGCAATGGCTACGACCGCTCCGTCCAGCTGACTGCGGAGGACAATGGCTACGACCGCTCCGTCCAGCTGACTGCGGAGGACGATGGCTACGACCGCTCCGTCCAGCTGACTGCGGAGGACAATGGCTACGACCGCTCCGTCCAGCTGACTGCGGAGGACAATGGCTACGACCGCTCCGTCCAGCTGACTGCGGAGGACAATGGCTACGACCGCTCCGTCCAGCTGACTGCGGAGGACGATGGCTACGACCGCTCCGTCCAGCTGACTGCGGAGGACAATGGCTACGACCGCTCCGTCCAGCTGACTGCGGAGGACAATGGCTACGACCGCTCCGTCCAGCTGACTGCGGAGGACAATGGCTACGACCGCTCCGTCCAGCTGACTGCGGAGGACAATGGCTACGACCGCTCCGTCCAGCTGACTGCGGAGGGCAATGGCTACGACCGCTCCGTCCAGCTGACTGCGGAGGACGATGGCTACGACCGCTCCGTCCAGCTGACTGCGGAGGACGATGGCTACGACCGCTCCGTCCAGCTGACTGCGGAGGACGATGGCTACGACCGCTCCGTCCAGCTGACTGCGGAGGACGATGGCTACGACCTCTCCGTCCAGCTGACTGCGGAGGACAATGGCTACGACCGCTCCGTCCAGCTGACTGCGGAGGACAATGGCTACGACCGCTCCGTCCAGCTGACTGCGGAGGACAATGGCTACGACCTCTCCGTCCAGCTGACTGCGGAGGACAATGGCTACGACCGCTCCGTCCAGCTGACTGCGGAGGACAATGGCTACGACCGCTCCGCGGAACGGTTAGCCACATAGAACGCGAGAGGCTTTCCCCAGCAGCGCGAGCTCTCTAATCATCACATCACTCATGCCTCAGGGTGCCGTCACACCGCAAGCGCGCAGGCACAGAACACGAGCGGAGGCGCGCAGGCACAGAACACGAGCGGAGGCGCGCAGGCACAGAACACGAGCGGAGGCGCGCAGGCACAGAACACGAGCGGAGGCGCGCAGGCACAGAACACGAGCAGGCGCGCAGGCACAGAACACGAGCGGAGGCGCGCAGGCACAGAACACGAGCGGAGGCGCGCAGGCACAGAACACGAGCGGAGGCGCGCAGGCACAGAACACGAGCGGAGGCGCGCAGGCACAGAACACGAGCGGAGGCGCGCAGGCACAGAACACGAGCGGATTTACCACCAGCCATATATGGATAAGTGGAAAAATGTTCATGGGTGCCTTTTCCAGTAGTGACGCGCACAGGATTTTCGAAAGGGGATTTAAATCCTCCCCAAAGCTAAGCAAAACTCGGAATTGAATCACCTTATTTGGAGATATAAAAAATGCGGAATTTTGCATTGCTTTAAAGGCATGCAATTTTTTTTAACACTTCCGGTCTTTCCGGTCAGATCCTCACACCCCGTCTCGGGGGGGGGGCTTTTATGCCTCCTTTAATCTTCAAACAAAGCGTTGCACGAAAGCGAAAGCGAAAGTGATGTCATCAGAAAGCACTCGATGAGTAGGGTCCGAAACTACCCACAACATTCCCACAAAAATGGATGTCACTGTGGGGGTGTATGCGATCAAGAATGCCATCATGTTTTTGGCTCTGGAAGGTTTATTTCGGGGAGATTAAAACAAATACTTGAAATCAGAAACTGAAGGAGAATTCGACAATGGACCCAAAATGTGTGCCCACCGAATAATCAGCATTTTAATTTTGTGATTTTTAAAAAGTTTTCCATTTCCTCAATTTCTATTTGTGTAATGGATAGGGCGTACTGGGAAACGTTGCTTTTAGTCACCTTGCCCTCATAAAAAGTTCTTACGTGAACTAGATTGTTCGATTTTAGCCCCAATGGACAAATATGTAAAGCTAATAAGTGACAAAAATATAACAAAATGAAAAATTCTTCTATTGCGTTTTATTGCATCCCTAAAGCTAAGCAAACGCTGAACGTTTCATTCAATTATCTTTATCCGTTAAAGCGTGACGACTGGTTTACTTATTTTAGTGGTGACTTCACTTGACCTTGACTAACTCGTTGACGGTAGATGACCGGACCTCAATATTTTCACACCTCATGCCAAGTTGATTTGTGGGAAAAGGTATACCAAATTCCGGCGCGCTGTCGTGTGCCGTTTTCATGATCGCGGTAAGCCTTAGGTGGGTGGGAGGTGTGAATGTGTGTGTGTGTGTGTATGTGTGTAAAATAATCCCCCCATGAGACGGGGCGGACAAAGATTCTCCCTGGGTGCGCTTATGTTCGACTGGAATGAACGAAGCTAGTCATATATTTCAGGCGTGGGTGTCTCACAAATGTAGGACAGGAGAGACGAAAGAAACCTTAGGTTGAATTTTTCCCTGCAACGTCATAGGCGTCATGCTAATTTCGCGAAGACGTGCTTCCCCGACCCCACGGTGGCCACACCCATAATTTCATATATCATGTAGATTTTTCTAACCAGGCATAGATGTTCCTGGGTAAAATTGGTGATGCTTAAACTTTTACCAGTCAAATTACACAACATGCTTCACGACGTTCAGGTGCAGCCCCACAAATCAGGACATGGACCGAGGTATTATATATCACTAATCCAGTTCAGAAAGCTTATTTTCTGAACGTCAATTGGGCTGTAAGTAAATTGCAGAACTGGCAATATTGCTTCTTGCATTTTCGATGAACAGTGGCAGCTTGGCAATTTCAGAATTATGCGACTGGCTGAACTGTGGAGCTAACACACTCTTCAAGATACACAACACTCTATAAATATACCCCGATCAGCCGTCACATCAGCGGACATGCTAGCATCCGCCAAACAGGCGAACCCTCCGTGCCGACCAACGCACAAACACATTGGTCAGGCCGTTCAGATCAATAATCACGTGTACCTCTTCAGGGTAAGTCACGCAGGTTTTAGTGTAAGGCTTCAGTGTGAGGCGCGCTTGCGATGCGGTCGAGAGCAGGCTGCTACACCTTCAGCCGCCGAGGAGACTGAAGCTGCCCTCAGTAGTACAGCTGATAGCTGGAATCGTGAACACGAATCATGGAATGGATTGTAATCAACCGGTGACTAGAATACCCTCCTTGCGTACTATTCTCTATGTGTCAGTTCTTTTGTGGCTTAATGCACGTATGTTTACTCATTTTGCGGTTTGCGTTATTTGGAAATTTCAACTATTTGGCGACTGGAAAAACTTATTGCACCTGCCTTCGCGCTGAAATACTCATTTGAGTGCGGCTATGCTTATTTTGTGGACTATTTTAGTATGAGTTGGCATTTATTTCTGTACCTTTTAACGTTTTGCTATCACACAGAACAATGTTCTACAACACTTCTACCGAACAATGTTCTCCAGCAACAAACTGGCAGAAGGAACCGTGGGACGCCAAACGATGCCATCGTTCCAGCCAGATTGTCCCCGAGAGCATAGAGGAGCATGTTGCTCGTATTATTCATGCGGCCTTGCTAGCCGGATTTTGCTGGCCTAAGCTAGTATTGCATGCAAGCAGCTTTATATATTGGGTTTACGTGGCGAGCCAGCCTGCTGGCTCTGCGTGAATGTGGTGGTGGTGGTGGAGGGGCTGCTAATCTAGCTGTAATCAAGTTAAGTCGATGCTTAAGCATGGACAAACTGTCCTTTATGTGCTAGGGGCTATGGTTTTTCAGTCCCATCCTGCCGGTGTACCAGCATCCTAAGCAAATTTGAGTTAGCCCTGTGGCACTGCCTACAAAGACATGCTTTCAAATTGCGTTGTGAAAGGCATCAGCGTTGGCAACGTCACCATATGTGTGGGGACAGCCATGGACGCTACCACAGATTTGGGATAGGAAGCGACAGGAGGATTTTTGGTCCTTTTTTCTGTGTAGAGACATGACGTAATGCTAAATTTTACAGTGTCGGAGCACGCGTCCGCCACTGTCCCCCACCGCAGCGACGCCCACATGACACATGAAGGTGGGGGCAGGATGGAAACGGTCCGCGCTCTAACCTTGAGCTTAAAGTTAACCCATGACGTTGCATGAAAAGGGCAAGCCCAAAAGGTTGCTTCGCCCTCCTCTTTAAAGCTTTTTACGTCCCTGGACGCTGCAGGGCAGAATCCAGCCCCATTTTTGTTCTGTCCACCGTCCATGCAACCATATATGTAGACAAATTGAGTCCGTGCCCGCTCCCTCATTTCACACCACATACATTGAGCGGGAAACACTGGTGGCGGTACGATTTTGCAGTTGGTGTGGCAATAACTTTTCTTTAAAGTCATGTCTTTCCATTTAACGCCCAGGGGCATCGACAAAGCAGGGACGAGTCGCCTTATCGCCGGAAATCGCACCGGCTGACTCTGCTCCGGCATGAGTCGCACCGGCTGACTCGGCTCCGACATTAATCGCACCGGCTGACTCGGCTCCGGCATGAGTCGCACCGGCTGACTCTGCTCCGACATGAGTCGCACCGGCTGACTCGGCTCCGACATTAATCGCACCGGCTGACTCGGCTCCGGCATGAGTCGCACCGGCTGACTCGGCTCCGACATGAGTCGCACCGGCTGACTCGGCTCCGACATTAATCGCACCGGCTGACTCTGCTCCGGCATGAGTCGCACCGGCTGACTCGGCTCCGGCATGAGTCGCACCGGCTGACTCGGCTCCGGCATGAGTCGCACCGGCTGACCCGGCTCCGGCATGAGTCGCACCGGCTGACTCGGCTCCGGCATGAGTCGCACCGGCTGACTCGGCTCCGACATGAGTCGCACCGGCTGACTCGGCTCCGACATTAATCGCACCGGCTGACTCGGCTCCGGCATGAGTCGCACCGGCTGACTCGGCTCCGGCATGAGTCGCACCGGCTGACTCGGCTCCGGCATGAGTCGCACCGGCTGACTCGGCTCCGGCATGAGTCGCACCGGCTGACTCGGCTCCGGCATGAGTCGCACCGGCTGACTCGGCTCCGGCATGAGTCACACCGGCTGACTCGGCTCCGGCATGAGTCGCACCGGCTGACCCGGCTCCGGCATGAGTCGCACCGGCTGACTCGGCTCCGGCATGAGTCGCACCGGCTGACTCGGCTCCGACATGAGTCGCACCGGCTGACTCGGCTCCGGCATGAGTCGCACCGGCTGACTCGGCTCCGGCATGAGTCGCACCGGTTGACTCGGCTCCGGCATGAGTCGCACCGGCTGACTCGGCTCCGGCATGAGTCGCACCGGCTGACTCGGCTCCGACATGAGTCGCACCGGTTGACTCGGCTCCGACATGAGTCGCACCGGCTGACTCGGCTCCGACATGAGTCGCACCGGCTGACTCGGCTCCGGCATGAGTCGCACCGGCTGACCCGGCTCCGGCATGAGTCGCACCGGCTGACTCGGCTCCGGCATGAGTCGCACCGGCTGACTCGGCTCCGACATGAGTCGCACCGGCTGACTCGGCTCCGACATTAATCGCACCGGCTGACTCGGCTCCGGCATGAGTCGCACCGGCTGACTCGGCTCCGGCATGAGTCGCACCGGCTGACTCGGCTCCGGCATGAGTCGCACCGGCTGACTCGGCTCCGGCATGAGTCGCACCGGCTGACTCGGCTCCGGCATGAGTCGCACCGGCTGACTCGGCTCCGGCATGAGTCACACCGGCTGACTCGGCTCCGGCATGAGTCGCACCGGCTGACCCGGCTCCGGCATGAGTCGCACCGGCTGACTCGGCTCCGGCATGAGTCGCACCGGCTGACTCGGCTCCGACATGAGTCGCACCGGCTGACTCGGCTCCGGCATGAGTCGCACCGGCTGACTCGGCTCCGGCATGAGTCGCACCGGTTGACTCGGCTCCGGCATGAGTCGCACCGGCTGACTCGGCTCCGGCATGAGTCGCACCGGCTGACTCGGCTCCGACATGAGTCGCACCGGTTGACTCGGCTCCGACATGAGTCGCACCGGCTGACTCGGCTCCGACATGAGTCGCACCGGCTGACTCGGCTCCGGCATGAGTCGCACCGGCTGACTCGGCTCCGACATGAGTCGCACCGGCTGACTCGGCTCCGACATGAGTCGCACCGGCTGACTCGGCTCCGACATGAGTCGCACCGGCTGACTCGGCTCCGGCATGAGTCGCACCGGCTGACTCGGCTCCGGCATGAGTCGCACCGGCTGACTCGGCTCCGACATGAGTCGCACCGGCTGACCCGGCTCCGGCATGAGTCGCACCGGCTGACCCGGCTCCGGCATGAGTCGCACCGGCTGACTCGGCTCCGACATGAGTCGCACCGGCTGACTCGGCTCCGGCATGAGTCGCACCGGCTGACTCTGCTCCGGCATGAGTCGCACCGGCTGACCCGGCTCCGGCATGAGTCGCACCGGCTGACTCGGCTCCGACATGAGTCGCACCGGCTGACTCGGCTCCGACATTAATCGCACCGGCTGACTCGGCTCCGGCATGAGTCGCACCGGCTGACCCGGCTCCGGCATGAGTCGCACCGGCTGACTCGGCTCCGACATTAATCGCACCGGCTGACCCGGCTCCGACAGCAGATTGCTCGGAGGTGGGTCCGCCAGCAGCTGCATCACGCTGCATGGTCTCGTGACGACGTGACGAGAGCACCACGTGAGAGCACCACATCGGCTGCGATCGTCCTCCGGCATGCCCACGTGCAAAGACAGCCACTTCTCGTTCATACCGAACACACAAGACGGACCCTACACAAGGCGGACCCTACCTTTGTCGCAGTAGGGTCCGCCATCACTACCACCTCCACCTTCTTGGCAATGGTCAGTAGCCTGTCATATTTCGCTTTTTGGAAGCTATGATCTGGATGGAGGCTCAGTAGTAACCTCAGAAAATACAAGAGGGTTCAATTAGACTACCTCACACTGTCAAGGTTGAGACATAGTAAAAACATCATTTGCTGCTCACAGAAACTTTAAAATGTATGTGCAACGTAGCATTTTATTCCGCTATGATCTCGTTAATTGCATGTGTCCTCATAATAATCAAAGAAGGCGTAAGATATTTCGTACTGCTTTTCCAAAATGCCTTGCTAGCTTCTTCTAGCATGTTTGCAGCAGAAATTGGTTTGCTTGCATCAGAAGCCGATGGGACACGATTGAATACAACTGAGGTACATTTGCTATGAAGCCTGCTTGCAACATACAACCTTGACATGAAGCAAGCCTAGGCTGTTCGTACCAAGCAAAAGATTGTTTCTATGGAGTAATAATTGCAAGAGGTAAAAATAGAAATGAAACAGTTTAGCCTACTTAAACGTGCACTGTTAGTTAAGTTGTGAATGCAGGGATACGAACTTACTTTACGGGATACGAACTTACTTTGCGGGATACGAATTTACTATACGGGATACGAACTTACTTTGCGGGATACGAACTTACTGTACGGGATACGAACTTACTTTACGGCGTAAAGCTGTGATTCGCACCCCGTCATAGGTGTTCTTTTGTGTGGTCATCAAACGACATGTAGACGGAGCTTCACTTTACACCCACGCCTTCATGGGCGTGTGAGTCGAGGACCACCAGCGAACTTGCTGTCGTAATTTGCACAGCTCGGATTGCCGAAAGAAACAATTCATGTTACAAAGGAGGATAAGCAACGCACATGTATAAAAATGTTGGTATTTTGGGTGCAATACCGGTGGTGCAGCTAAACTATGTGCATTATTCCACTCTTCACACAAGCATGAACAGCCCACGAAAACAAAATTCATGACAGTGTATTTTTTGGAAGCACAGGCGCTGCTTTGCATACTTTTGGAGGTGCAGAGGGTGCTGAATGCTCCAATGCTGAATAGCTATGTCCACTCAAAGCTTAGCCAGGAAAATTCAGAGCGTACCCGTCCCGCTCGACAGACGTTGCACTCCGCGAGCGAAGATGACACTTTTCAGAATTATAATTCGGTCCCATTTTTCATTAATTGAACTTGGTATGATCAACCAATACCTGTCATCAAGCGACATCCCGGACAGGAAAGAACAACCGATCGGCATTCTCGATGACATGGCGTGGTTCCACTTTTCCCGATGCTGCTGCAACTACCTCTTCAGCATGACTGCTCATCCACGTGTCAATTCAGCCATCATACAGTCCGTATATTGATGTTTTGAACCACACTCCGGCGAAATTGGATTGCTTGATGTACGTATGAATGAATGTCACGTACATTCACATTCATCCTATGTCCTTCCACCTTGTTCCATGATTGCGCCTTTGTCATTGTGATTGTGATGCATACGACATCTAACCACCGCAAGCTAGCATTGCTTGCATAGCTCACGTAGTGATGAGAAGCATACGTGCATGAAGACGTTCCGATGCAAACTGATTTGTATTCCTTTGGCGTACCACGATGACATGGCATTTGGCGTACCACGATGACATGGCATGTGGCGTACCACGATGACATGGCATGTGGCGTACCACGACGACATGGCATGTGACGTACCACGACGACATGGCATGTGACGTACCACGACGACATGGCATTTGGCGTACCACGCTGACATGGCATGTGGCGTACCACGCTGACATGGCATGTAGCGTACCATGACGACATGGCACCTGGATGCAGGTATACAACGGGCGACAGAAGCAATGGTGGCGCTGTGACGCTGTGCCACTTAAGCGAAAGCTTTTGCTATTAACCTCATGGCAATGCCTGTAAAGTATGCCTACACATCGCCTAATGCGCGTGTTCTGCCGCGTTCACGAAATGCTACTGAGCAACATAATGTTTGTTGAATAAGCTTCAGTTGCTTTGCGACAAACAATAAACATGGAATATAAAGTAGCTAAAGGCAATGTAAATACACATCTACAAATGTTTTTATATGTACCGTATTCAATTGTAATGCACATATCCAATTATCACAACAAATGAACTTCTCATGACCCGATCGGAGAGCTTGCAACCGCACAATTTAAAACCATTTCAGTGCATGCGCTGATAACTGCCAAAGCAGCGCGGCACCCCCACCCCTACCCCCGCATGCGAAGCGAGCCCGGTTGCGCTCTGCTGCTTGTGCAGGCGTGGAACATATTGTGCCGCTCGGAACACCCGAGCAACGGCGCCCCGAGGAGCGCTGTCCATCACCTGTAGATGCGACCTGCCACGGCCGGCGGGCCCGCTCGGCGGGCCGGCGACGTATGGCCGCCACACGCCGCAGGCGTTGGTGCCACACACACACACACACACACACACACACACACACACACCACACACACACACACACACACATACATTGGTCCCGTGTTTACGATTACACACTGGCGGTCATCCACCGTGCATCCATCTGTGTCCAAGTGTTGTACTCCGGCATAACCATCCACTGCCGAGAACTCGTGCACTCGTGCGCCTGCAATGCCACTGCTCTGTTTGCATGCAAATTGTTGCGAGTGTTGAACGCAAGAAGGTCGTAGCACCCGTTGAAGGGCCACTCGTGTTTGACGCTGGTGCTTAGAAGCGATACACCTGGGCATCAGTATCTACAGTTATGAGACATTTGCCAGTACGCTGTGGTAGTTATTGTAAGTTGGGAGCAATGATAGCAATGGCACGGATGTCGGACAATAGATATATCGAGCAGAATGCCTCAGTCTTTTCGATGATTCCTACATTGCCATCTCAAAATGTCTTTGCAGTCTCTTGTTTTGTAATCAGCGAGATTTGTGGCACGATATATCGGGTGGCCACTATGAAATGAAACAATGTTTGCCCTCGAATATCTCCGGAACAATAAGGACTGCTGCTAAGCATTTTTACACATTTTTGGACATAGTCTTGTGATCAACCTTATGCAAAAAAACAGAATGTCAAAGTTCAGTCGCGGCCACCAGGCTGGCGCGGATCACTCAATGAAGGTCAAAGTAGCGTCGGCTGATGATCAGTCCTCCATTGCGGAGATTCTCAATGCCGGTCAGGGAGAGAAAGGAATAATTCGTTAAATATGAATAATTATCCATTCATTTAACTATATTGATGCTCCTTGAAATGTAGATAAGACGCATGGGTGCATGGACGGATACTCCGCGGGATGGGTGGTCAGAACCCTCCCTGGGTTCGTTAGACAGTCCCTGGATCCCCATAGAAAACTTTTACTTTGCAAGAAAATGAATTGAATTGCAATACAACCAATGGAAAGGCTAAGAAAACTCCCACAGTGATGTCCGTTTCATTCGAAGGTGGATTTGTTCCATGTGAGATGGAGTACCTTGCTGTAGGACCACCTAACATTTGGGGAGGTCCTGAGATACCACCACCTGGAGGTAGAACCTGGAGGTACCACCTATGATAAGCAGCTAGCTTATTTTAACTTCTTTTTTTCAACTTGGAGGCTGTGACCATCACTCAGTGCTTCAGGCACCTTGCGGCCAACAGCCATGGCCTTGAAACTCAAGCAAGCTGCTCGCGACATTGTCGCAAAGGTCGTCCACGAAAACGTAAGATCTACCTCCTACTTTATGTTTTCCACACAAAGGATTCGGTACCTCCTGGGTTTTGATGGACGACTTTCGCGACAATGTCGTGGGCAGCTTACTTGTAGTTCAACGCCTTTAAGATTGTCCAGACCCATTGCATGTCGTGCGCGGGCAACTTTAGAAGCAAAAGCACATACATCACATGTCGATAAGGATTGGCAAGCAGTGAAAATGAGGTATACTACCCACCGCCGTCAGCTGATTCGTGCTGTCACTCGGGAAGTGGGCGTGTTCCAACGTCTGCTAACCCGGAAGCTTGAGATGCCCAGAAAGTATGTTAAAAGCTATCGACGAAGCAGGAGGGATCACATACAAGAAGCGCAAAAAGGCGCTCCAAGTCACTCTCGAATAGGAATTCGCTAAGAAAGCGCACCTTCGCGAGCTGTCTCGTGGGATTTACTGAAATAAAGAGCTCTGGACGTCGCAAGGACGATGATGGTTACTCCACGTGCCACGGTAGCCACATGTCGGGCATCTCAGGCGACTATGTCAGCCCAGAAGGGAAACGTTCCTGATCAAGTCAAGCAGACGTCAGAGGGCAACTTTCGTCGGAAACTTCTCGTCAGGTTGGCCATATCTTCGATGGATATAGCTTAGCCCGTCATCGGGCCCACCAGAGTGAACGGTGAAATGTACCGACAGAATTGTTTGAAGCAGACTCTGACTCAATTTTCGACCAAGACACTACTAATATTTGCAGCATTCTTTGCCAACGTGGTCCCAACATTGTTTACTTTCAAGCATGGCACGCAAGGTAGTCGTCTATTTCTTCGCACACGTACACCTAGGAATTTCATGAGGCTCAAATTTAACAAAGCATCAGTGTTGACGAGCTTGTAGTCAGGGCTGACCACACAGGTAGCTGGGTTCAGTGGTGCGCCTGCCTGGTATGTACCCAGTGTGGCTGCGTGTCAGGGCTGACCACACAGGTAGCTGGGTTCAGTGGTGCGCCTGCCTGGTATGTACCCAGTGTGGCTGCGTGTCAGGGCTGACCACACAGGTAGCTGGGTTCAGTGGTGCGCCTGCCTGGTATGTACCCAGTGTGGCTGCGTGTCAGGGCTGACCACACAGGTAGCTGGGTTCAGTGGTGCGCCTGCCTGGTATGTACCCAGTGTGGCTGCGTGACATGCCTCGGGCTGCAGTTGACCACAGACACAATTAACTCCCACCGTCTCCTATTCCCAAGGTGACGGCATCTTGGAAGCGTTCGCCATGTTGCGGTATTCGCGCTGACCGAAGCTCATCCACGGCGTAATGTAACGTAATGTAATGCAATGTATTTCGGATCCTCCCGAGCAGGGTTTGTCATTTTCCGTTACAGTAGTGCACTAATGTGCAGCACAAACCATCATCACGAGCATACACGATAACAACGAGTGGCACCACAGTGCTAATGTAAGCGATGTTCCGGAGGCCGGAAATTAGAGCTCGGACATGCGCAGCATCACCGAAAGCCTCTGTCTGAAAACATTGTAGCCACCTGAGTTCCTCACATCTGGAGGCAGATTGTTCCACGTTCGGCAAGCTCTCGGTATGAAGGAGCGGTGCGCGAATTCTGTGCGGCATCGTGGTACCTGGAGCTCACCGTTAGCCGTGGTCCTGGTGCTCCGTTGCGACACAGTTGAGTGACAGTTCAGTTGACCGCGAATGAGTTCTGAGCTAGTGAACTCGTTCATAATTTTGAAAACTGAGTGAGCATCTGCCTCGGATATGAAGTCATCGAATTTGAGCCATCCTAGTTATTTCAACGTAAGCGACACATGATCCCGGTAGTGCAAACCGGCGACAATTCTTGCACCGAAGTTGATGCATTCTTGAATGCGTTGTTTCTGGGCTTTGCTACAGCTTCCCCAGACAGATACACAGTATCTTACGTGGGGGAACACGAGTGCCTCAATTAGCACCCGTCTCGTAATGTGATACAAATTATGACGCAGTCTAGCGAGTCCAATGAGTATGCGGTTACCCAGACGCACAACAGTAGATACATGCACATCCCAGGACAGGTGTGAGTCAATTTTCACTCCAAGAAATTTCATAGACTTCATGGGTACTATTTCTAACTGGCCCTGACGAACAGAGAATTCCACAGGCGTGGCGCGCGCAGACACGATCTGTCTTCATCCCTATTGCTGCTCGGCTATGCTAGGCCGACTCCTATGTGGAGGAGAGGCAGGCAGCGAATTCCACCCCCTGCGATATCAGCGACTTCCCATCCAATCATCTGTCACGCTGGCACATAGAGATTGCTCTAACGACTGCTTTCCATCTGTGCCTTCTGGAACCCACCACAGAGCACTAGTGGGGGTAGAATGAGAAGCCGAATGATGAGGAGCGTTTTATCTTCCGTTCGCTACTAGCATCTCATTGGTCTTACTCCGACTTTAGAGCACGTTTACTTTACTTTTCATATAATATTTATGCTACTACTTAGGCACATACAGTACAGAAATAATATTTATATATATATATATATATATATATATATATATATGTGTGTGTGTGTGTGTGTGTGTGTGTGTGTGTGTCCTAGCTGCTTGATACATGGAAAATTGTTATGGTTATATAGTGACCTTGGCATGCTAGCGCTGGCGGTGGGGCCGCTGGGTTCGAGACACTGCCTCGGACTTCATTTCCGCCGGGCTGCTCATTTTCACAATTGTTGACTCCAGTAATTACTTCAGAATATATTTCCCCCTCCGTCAATTGTGCGGCTCTAAAAATGTACGGCTTGCATAAAGAGCAAAGTTGGATGCATCTCACCACACCCGGAGGTTCGGGTTCGATTTCAGCTTGAATAGGGAAATGACAAATTATTAGCAGGGCACAAACACAGGGTCCGGACTCTCCAACACACACAAGGTCTCCAGCCATGATGGAGAACACGTATCGTGAATAAGGAGCTACCTCGGTAACCAAGTATAATTCAAAAGGTAAGTTATCGTCCGAGGTAACGAATAGACATAATTGCATTGATCATTTCCACTGGAAGCATAGTGAGATGGGGGAAGATGGAGATAGAGGCAGAACAACACGAAAGGACAGATAAAACCAGATAGTAATCAACAAACAGAGACAGGTATTTTGGGGGGAAAAGGAAAGAGAGAGAGAGAGAGAGAGAGAGAGAGAGAGAGAGAGAGAGAGAGAGAGAGAGAGAGAGAGAGAGAGGGAGAGAGAAAATGTGTTGTGTCCATATCTGGCAGTGAGTATATACTTGTCCTTTTATTATTTTCTTCTTCACGGCGAAGCGGTAGGGACACGGATTACAAAGCTTCTCGTGGTACCGCTGATCAATGAGCTCAGGTCCGTTCCTCATCCCAACAGCATCGTCGCCATATCGACGGAGACATCGGACAACGCTGCTATGGAAGAAATTGCGGGGGGGCTCATAGGCGCCGGCCGTCAGGAACTTTTCCCTGAAGCGTGCCATAAATGACTCTTGAAATTGGACCCATCTGGGCATACTGGTGTGGTGCGTCCGTGACGCACAGCTCTGCTGAAATCCGAGCCGCCAGCTGCTTGACTCGAGATGGTAAAGCCGATTAGACTGATGATAGTAGCGCTGATTAGACTCAAGATAGTAGCACCGACTAGACTCCAGATAGTAGCGCCGATTGGACTCGAAATGGTAGCGCCGACCGGACTCGAGATAGTAGTGCCGACTGGATTCGAGATAACAGCACCGGCTAAACTCGAAATAGCAGCGGCTGACTGGACTCGAGACAGTGGCGCCGACTAGACTCGAGATGATATTGCCGACTAGAGATAGTAGCGCCGATTAGACTCGAGATAGTAGCGCCAACTAGACTCGAGATAGTGGCCGTTGTTGCGATGCTGTGGGTGGAAGGCATCTTTATTAGATCGCGTTTATTAGGATAGCTTAGTATAGCTTCAGCTAGTTTCGTATTGGCAGTATCCGGGTTAGGTTTCATGTGTCAATGTTCGATTGCACCCACCTGCCTTAACAATGCCCGACAAAGCAGGTCTGAGGAGCATTTGGCAGCACTTACCAGTACTCACTGGGTATGACTCAGACTCGCTACTATGTCTTGTCCAGCTCCAAACCCGCTACCATGTCTTGTCCAGCCCCAAACCCGCCACCATGTCGTGTCCAGTCCCAAACCCGCACTATGTCTTGTCCAGCCCCAAACCCGCTACCATGTCGTGTCCAGCCCCAAACCCGCCACCATGTCTTGTCCAGCCCCAAACCCGCTACTATGTCGTGTCCAGCCCCAAACCCGCCACCATGTCGTGTCCAGCCCCAAACCCGCACTATGTCTTGTCCAGCCCCAAACCCGCTACCATGTCGTGTCCAGTCCCAAACCCGCCACCATGTCTTGTCCAGCCCCAAACCCGTCACCATGTCGTGTCCAGCCCCAAACCCGCCACCATGTCGTGTCCAGTCCCAAACCCGCACTATGTCTTGTCCAGCCCCAAACCCGCCACCATGTCGTGTCCAGCCCCAAACCCGCCACCATGTCGTGTCCAGTCCCAAACCCGCACTATGTCTTGTCCAGCCCCAAACCCGCCACCATGTCGTGTCCAGCCCCAAACCCGCCACCATGTCGTGTCCAGTCCCAAACCCGCACTATGTCTTGTCCAGCCCCAAACCCGCTACCATGTCGTGTCCAGCCCCAAACCCGCTACCATGTCTTGTCCAGCCCCAAACCCGCCACCATGTCGTGTCCAGTCCCAAACCCGCACTATGTCTTGTCCAGCCCCAAACCCGCTACCATGTCGTGTCCAGCCCCAAACCCGCCACCATGTCTTGTCCAGCCCCAAACCCGTCACCATGTCGTGTCCAGCCCCAAACCCGCCACCATGTCGTGTCCAGTCCCAAACCCGCACTATGTCTTGTCCAGCCCCAAACCCGCCACCATGTCGTGTCCAGCCCCAAACCCGCCACCATGTCGTGTCCAGTCCCAAACCCGCACTATGTCTTGTCCAGCCCCAAACCCGCTACCATGTCGTGTCCAGCCCCAAACCCGCCACCATGTCGTGTCCAGTCCCAAACCCGCACTATGTCTTGTCCAGCCCCAAACCCGCTACCATGTCGTGTCCAGCCCCAAACCCGCTACCATGTCTTGTCCAGCCCCAAACCCGCTACCATGTCGTGTCCAGTCCCAAACCCGCACTATGTCTTGTCCAGCCCCAAACCCGCTACCATGTCGTGTCCAGCCCCAAACCCGCCACCATGTCTTGTCCAGCCCCAAACCCGCCACCATGTCGTGTCCAGCCCCAAACCCGCCACCATGTCGTGTCCAGTCCCAAACCCGCACTATGTCTTGTCCAGCCCCAAACCCGCCACCATGTCGTGTCCAGCCCCAAACCCGCCACCATGTCTTGTCCAGCCCCAAACCCGCTACTATGTCTTGTCCAGCCCCAAACCCGCCACCATGTCGTGTCCAGCTCCCAAACCCGCCACCATGTCTTGTCCAGCCCCAAACCCGCTACTATGTCTTGTCCAGCCCCAAACCCGCTACCATGTCTTGTCCAGCCCCAAACCCACTACCATGTCGTGTCCAGCTCCCAAAGTTGCTAGATACTAACCGCTAGGCCTGTGGGAAGAAATGTCACAGTTCTTCGAAATATACTGGTGATGCAGATGTGTCCTGAGAAGCAGAATACACATTCCCAACGCGTCTTAAAAAACCACTAAGGTACTGATAAATATCTACTATGCTGGTAAAGAGAAGCAAATTTCCCCATAAAATTGATCAGCCTCCTGCCAAATCTAATTTAAGTCCAACTTCGTGAACATGTCTAGCAGTTGTTTTCTCGTCAGACCTTGCAAAGGCAAGCAGACGCTGTTGAACATGGGAATATCGAATCTACCCTCCTCTGACACTGCCAATCCAAAATTAGCTGAGGATATTTTTATAATCGTGCCCCACTAAAGGTGGCCTTCAAGACAGAGCTTCCTGAAAACGGTTAGTGCGATCACGACTAGCTAGAGGGAGTGACACTGGCTTGGATAGACGTAGAGTGACACTGGCTTGGGTAGAGGCAGAGTGACACCGGCTTGGGTCGAGGTAGACTGATTCGGCTTGACTGGGAGCAGTGGCGTGGCCTATATATATATATATATATATATATATATATATATATATATATATATATATACACGGACGCCTCTGAAGCGGCCGTCATCACAGCTATCACTGGGCTGCCTTTTTCGCCATCGCTGGAGCGCCCGTGCTGCGGGAGCAGCTGTGGTCAGGCCACTGTGACAGTTGTTACCCCTTGGGCGGCTAGGACGACTGTGGCCGTTTGGGCTGCCACCGCCGTTGAGGTAGTGGTGGCTAACCTTCCCATTCCTCGGCAGAATTTATGGCTCTCAAGGACATCTCATTTCTGAGGCTAGCCCTTAGGATTCCTCGCACCTTCCGCCAGTTCTAAGTTACTTTCGCAGCTCTCAGGGGGCTGCGATCCCTCAGGTGCCCCTCAGGGCCCCCTGTGTGGCTTTCACCCCTCCATCGGCCCAGGGACCCTTCATACCGACTCTGGGCCCTCCGGATGGCCTAGAATCCTCCTGCGGCTAGGGGCCATCTCTGACGGCGCAGGAACCCTCCTTAGCGATCCGGGACATTCTCTGTCAGGCCGGAAGCCCTCTTGTAACAGCTTGTGCCACTCCATCAGACCAGTCGCCTTTGAATGGTTTAGGCCCCATTCGTCGGCCAAATAGTCCTTTCTGACGACTCGTGGTCCACTCCGGCAACTAGAGCCCTCCTCCGTCGTCTCAGGGGCCCTCTTTGACGACCCAGGGCCTTTTCCCGCAAGCCGCAGGCCCTTTTTCAAACGCATGGCCCCCTCCGTCGAGTCAGGGGCCCTTTCTTCGGCTTGGGTCCCGGCGTTAGCTCAGGGCTCTTCACATTGGCTCGGGGCCTTTTCCATTAGTCCGAAGGCCCTTCCAAATATCCGGACCCCCGTCCGTCGACCTAGAAGCCATTCACGTTAGCCCAACCAAGGACCCTCAACATCTTTCCGAGGGCATTCTCCGTTGACTCGGGGTCCTCGTCATCGGCCGGGGCCCTTTCCGTCGGCCCGGAAACCCTTTTGTCGGTCCAGGGGCCCATTACGTCGGCCCAGGGAGTCCCTGCGGGCCCGAGGAAGACAGGTGGTGGAACGGATCTGTCTAAACAAAACTGAACTCATGCATGGGAAAGGTAGCAAAGGAACCTGCAATTATAGAGCAGTAACAAAGAGCAAAACATCACCTTTTTCGGTTTCTGAGTCCGCTCCTAGCATAATGCAAAACATTGAAAACCTAGATGGGCAGAATCCGTGACAATAAATCGTTCTCGCTATTATATAAGTAAAACGAAAGGTATGCTTTTTACATCTTGAAGGGGAAGGGGTCGAAGCCGGCCGGAAAATTAAGCTAAGATAACCGTACAGGAAAACGGTTAGCGGTAATTTACCAAAAATACCCGAACAATCAAAGTCTTGCAATGAGTAATCCAATGTTGTACAGCCGGTGGAAAAATCAGCGTGGAATGGTTCTGACCACCAGTCATGAAAGCTATCAGCGAAGATAGAGACTCTATGGAGTGGAAGTGTCTGTCCTCTCTACCAATTGCATTAAAATTCCTCAACCTTTGGCAATGAGGAATTCACGCATTGGCTTATCCAGCCGGCCCAGTTTGAATCGACTTGGGGAAAGGACGAGATGAACTATCAACAGCAAAAAATAACGTCAGATTCGGATAGCTTTGGACTTGAGTTAAACATTAAACAATATTATCCACCTAAAATATTTTATAGTTCTTTTCCCATGAATATAGACCAATTTTGCTCCAAATCAGGGCGTCTTGGGGACGGTGTGGTGGGGCACGTTTATGTTGGCCCCCTGTAACCGTCACTAAATGCGTATATTTACCATAAACAGGTGAGCACCAGCAATGCTGTAGTTAACACTCAGTACGGCTGGACCGGCCAAGGCCAACAGACCTTGTAATAATCATGAAGGTGGCAGATATACACCCGCTGAAAATAAATCCACTCAGTTAAAATCCTTGCTGGTAACAAAAACTGTACGTTGGTGAATGTACGCTCTAGCCCCCAAATATAGGTAACGTTTTGATGTCCATTACAGCCCTACTAACAAGAGCTCTACTACAAGGGAATATGTTGAATAGACAACATTTTCGAAATTTCCGATTTGACCGATATGTGTTAAATGTGGAATAATAAGGCCAAATTAACCCAATTTGTCTGATGTCCTCCAATGTATTTCCGTCTGAGAATCACCACTTCCTAAGATCTCAACTGGCGCGTGGTAAAATAGGCTTCACATTTGCAGCGAAATCTTTCCCGAGTTGCTGGTTAAAGTGTTCCAGATTACCCGGCGGCTTACCCCTGCGTCACGCAAGTTCCCTGCAGGCCCTGTTTATGGTCGATGTTGAGAGGTAATTGCAGACTCAACAGACATTTTGCAACATCCAAGCGCCATTTTACACAAGTTCGAGCGGTGCTGGAAGCTATCTGGAGCGAATGGCGAACGATAGAGCCCTCAGCGACAAAGCTGTTTTATTGCAAGCCTGCCAGCAACACACTGCGACGGATATTGATAAACCTGGCCACCAAACAGGGGGAGGGGGGGGGACGGTCAACGATATTCGCAGAGGCGACTAGCGAAGTCCAAGTATTATCCGTGCTGAATCGAAACAAGATGTCGCCTAGCATTTTGTGTGTCCATAGAGGTCGTGAGCGTAGTTTTCCTTCGAAGTGGCAGTGCCTGCCACAGGTGCAGCCGCTGTCCTGTGTTCCTCTAAAGTGGCAGTGCCTGCCACAGGTGGGGGCCGCTGTCCTGTGTTCCTCTAAAGTGTCAGTGCCTGCCACAGGTGGGGGCCGCTGTCCTGTGTTCCTCTAAAGTGGCAGTGCCTGCCACAGGTGGGGGGCCGCTGTCCTGTGTTCCTCTAAAGTGGCAGTGCCTGCTACAGGTGGGGGCCGCTGTCCTGTGTTCCTCTAAAGTGGCAGTGCCTGCCACAGGTGGGGGCCGCTGTCCTGTGTTCCTCTAAAGTGGCAGTGCCTGCCACAGGTGGGGGCCGCTGTCCTGTGTTCCTCTAAAGTGTCAGTGCCTGCCACAGGTGGGGGCCGCTGTCCTGTGTTCCTCTAAAGTGGCAGTGCCTGCCACAGGTGGGGGCCGCTGTCCTGTGTTCCTCTAAAGTGGCAGTGCCTGCTACAGGTGGGGGCCGCTGTCCTGTGTTCCTCTAAAGTGTCAGTGCCTGCCACAGGTGGGGGCCGCTGTCCTGTGTTCCTCTAAAGTGGCAGTGCCTGCCACAGGTGGGGGCCGCTGTCCTGTGTTCCTCTAAAGTGGCAGTGCCTGCTACAGGTGGGGGCCGCTGTCCTGTGTTCCTCTAAAGTGGCAGTGCCTGCCACAGGTGGGGGCCGCTGTCCTGTGTTCCTCTAAAGTGGCAGTGCCTGCCACAGGTGGGGGCCGCTGTCCTGTGTTCCTCTAAAGTGGCAGTGCCTGCCACAGGTGGCGGCCGCTGTCCTGTGTTCCTCTAAAGTGTCAGTGCCTGCCACAGGTGGGGGCCGCTGTCCTGTGTTCCTCTAAAGTGTCAGTGCCTGCCACAGGTGGGGGCCGCTGTCCTGTGTTCCTCTAAAGTGTCAGTGCCTGCCACAGGTGGGGGCCGCTGTCCTGTGTTCCTCTAAAGTGTCAGTGCCTGCCACAGGTGGGGGCCGCTGTCCTGTGTTCCTCTAAAGTGGCAGTGCCTGCCACAGGTGGCGGCCGCTGTCCTGTGTTCCTCTAAAGTGTCAGTGCCTGCCACAGGTGGGGGCCGCTGTCCTGTGTTCCTCTAAAGTGTCAGTGCCTGCCACAGGTGGGGGCCGCTGTCCTGTGTTCCTCTAAAGTGTCAGTGCCTGCCACAGGTGCGGCTGCTGTCCCGCCGACTCGACGAAGCCTCTCCCGATGCTGACCTCTTATGTGCAGCTGGGAAGATGTCGTAAAAACACCACATCCGTGAGGAGCGTTTCGCGGAATTATCGAGCCTGTCAACACCTACGTGACTGACTTGAGCACCGCTACAATAGCTGGACAGCCTCATATCTGCCTGGGAAGTTTTAGCAAACGAGGCCGCAGTATTCCTTCAACTGGAGGAAAATAAGTCAACTTAAGCGGCCGATTGAGCCGTTAACGTCCTAAGAGGCTGATGCAACCTTGCAACAACATGATCCGGAATCACGATACACGGACGCACACGAAGCGTTATTACTCGGGAGCTGAGCGTTTTGGTTGCGAAGACCCGATTTTTCTACCTTTCTCAGGTGCGAAGTTACATCGGGCCGTACTTTCGAGTTTGAGCGTTCTTACCACGTTATGTTCTTAACCGCCCAGTATGTGCAGCGAGAAATCAGAGCGTCACACCTGATGCTTGACTGCCAGTTCTTCAAAAATGAAATGCGATGGGGTAAAACCGTATTTTTTTAGCCTGCTCAAAACATAAGCTTAGCTATGCCACAGACCACTTAAAGTCAATGTCCGAATATACTATGTCATTAGGTGCAAAATTCTGCCAAGTGATTTCAGCTGCACTGAAAAATATTTCGAAGCACTTCCGAATCAGATAAAAACAGCATTCAGATGTCGCTCGTGATCCGCCCAACAAGGTTTCCTACTTTGATTCGCGCATATGAATCAGATCGTTCATATAAGGCAAGTATGGTTGAATAAATAATTCTGGCCTAGCGAGCGTGTCTTATGTGTGGGTGTGAACTATCATTGTGTGTCTGATACTTTACATCGTGCTTGTTTTTGCACTTTCTAATGTCATGTATTCTTTTCCATGCTTCTGGTGTAGTTTTTAATTCACTCGTCCATCGCATAGTGACACCAATGTGTTGTAAATGTATCACTTTCATTGCCCGTACTACAACCAGGCGTTGCTCTAAAAGTATCACTACCCATTGCCCATGCTACAACCGGGCGTTCAAGGGACAATTCGGGGATTAAACCAATGTTCAGCAAACTTGTGTCTATGTGGCTTTTTATACTCAAACGATTTTGGTTTCACACTATTGTGTCTAGTCTCATGTGTAGACTAGGCAAAGTAGAAATGCTAGCAATGCCAGTAGTCTGCCGAAAGAGTGGCATTAATCTCCAATACCGAAACCACCGATAATCGGCCGAGATTATTGATTTGAAAAGTTCAAATCAAACTATATTTGTACATACCACAAATCAAAGCCGCAACCTTCATTGCATATGACCGGGGATGCAGTGTCTTTAAAAAAAAGGCCTATCCCGTCTTTGAAAGGCCTGCTTATGCTTCAGATGAGTCAACGTTTCCAGAGGACAGAAAGCATATCCCGCTTCTAATAACTCATAAAATAGCAGTAGCTCTTCTTGTGCATCGTGGTGCAAGGACGAACACAGAGGTACTCTCTAGCTACGTAATGAATGAGTGCACAAGACACAATAGTACAAATTATGAAGGTATTTGGAAATACTATATAAGAGACGGGCAACATGTTGTGCTCTTTCCAACGTACGTTACAACTTCTTTTACCATAATTCTAAGCATGTCGTAAGTGCAAGCTTTGAAATGCCCATTTCCTTGCATGTCCGTAGAATTTGAAGTCGTTCCGAACACGTTCTGTATTAGGAGATGGCTGCTGTAACCTTTCTGAGTCTGCTACCCACAAAGTCAAGAACATAGCGGTGGTGGAACGCTGAATCAATACCAAGTTATGCACACCGTGCTTAGGGCTCCTTTTCATTTGTAATCGCGAGCACTTATGCAACATCGTCTCCGAAGTGTGGATTCTACTATGTGAACTGTTGGTGTAATGCAACTATTTGCAAGCTAAGGCCAATAGATCTTGTTCAAACTTGAGTAATACTTACCACACTGTTGTCGTGAAAGTTTCGAAACCCATGTCCCCCCCCCCCACATGAAGAGCAAGCAGTGGAGCTTCAAATGCACTGGGAGGGCCAAGCAATTTTTGAACAGGTGAATTGAGAATGCATTGATGGGACTGGCACGTATAGTTTCATGTTGAATTCGGAATTTATCGGAGGCGATTGATCGAACATTGGAGGGGCTGGAGCCCCTTCGAAGAGTTAGGCACGCGATCCGCCCCATCACACTCCTCCTCACTCCAATATCACGTGCTCGCCTCCTCACAACACAACGCTCTCCCTTTGCCTCGGACATCACGTCCTCCCTCTGCCACATCCCCAACACTATGTGTCCCTCTCCTCTAGCGTCACAATCCACTTGTGCCCCGGTCGTCACACGCCTCCTGCCCGCTTCCAGAACTCACGTGCGTTTCCCGTCATCACGTGCTCTCCCGACATCATGCGCTCCCTTCCCAGACGTCACGGCCTCTCTGTGTCTCCAGCACCACGTGCCTTCCTCCGGCACCACGTGCCTTCCTCCTGCATCACATGCTCCCCGGCATCACGTGCTCCTCAGCATCACGTGCTTCCCCAGCACCACGTGCTTCCCCAGCACCACGTGCTCCTCAGCACCACGTGCCCGCCAACACCACGTGCTCCTCGACATCACGTGGTCCCTTCCCAGACAGCACACCCTCCCGGTGCCCCCAGCACCACGCGCTCACCAACACCACGCGCCCCTCGCCTGACGCCCCGCCCTGGCTATGCCCGCAGGCGCGCCGGCCGGAGATGTGGCACTGAGTGGCGCCGGCGGGTCGGCATGAACACCACGTGCGTGACGCCGGCGGCCGACGGCCCGCTCAACTGGTGGGCGCTGCTGTGTGTGCCGCTGGTGTTGGTGACGGCCGCCGGCAACATCCTCGTGTGCGTGGCCATCACCAGCGAGCGACGTCTGCAGAACATGACCAACTACTTCCTCATGAGTCTGGCCATCACCGACCTGATGGTGGCCGTGCTGGTCATGCCGCTCGGCATCGTCGTGCTCGTGCTCGGTCAGTGCCGCCCCGTGTCCGGCGCTGCCCCCTGCCGCACCTAGTGGGTCAGTATCCCGCCGACGGCTCGCCGAGGCACAATGCTCTCGGTCAGTCCCCTTCCCGTGCTGGGTCAGTGAACCCTCGTGCCTGCTCAGTGTTTTCCCCGTGCTGGGTCAGTGAACCCTCGTGCCTGGTCAGTGTTTTCCCCGTGCTGGGTCAGTGAACCCTCGTGCCTGCTCAGTGTTTTCCCCGTGCTGGGTCAGTGAACCCTCGTGCCTGGTCAGTGTTTTCCCCGTGCTGGGTCAGTGAACCCTCGTGCCTGGTCAGTGTTTTCCCCGTGCTGGGTCAGTGAACCCTCGTGCCTGCTCAGTGTTTTCCCCGTGCTGGGTCAGTGAACCCTCGTGCCTGCTCAGTGTTTTCCCCGTGCTGGGTCAGTGAACCCTCGTGCCTGGTCAGTGTTCTCCCCGTGCTGGGTCAGTGAACCCTCGTGCCTGCTCAGTGTTTTCCCCGTGCTGGGTCAGTGAACCCTCGTGCCTGGTCAGTGTTTTCCCCGTGCTGGGTCAGTGAACCCTCGTGCCTGGTCAGTGTTCTCCCCGTGCTGGGTCAGTGAACCCTCGTGCCTGGTCAGTGTTTTCCCCGTGCTGGGTCAGTGAACCCTCGTGCCTGGTCAGTGTTTTCCCCGTGCTGGGTCAGTGAACCCTCGTGCCTGGTCAGTGTTCTCCCCGTGCTGGGTCAGTGAACCCTCGTGCCTGCTCAGTGTTTTCCCGTGCTGGATCAGTGAACCCTCGTGCCTGGTCAGTGTTTTCCCCGTGCTGGGTCAGTGAACCCTCGTGCCTGCTCAGTGTTTTCCCCGTGCTGGGTCAGTGAACCCTCGTGCCTGGTCAGTGTTCTCCCCGTGCTGGGTCAGTGAACCCTCGTGCCTGCTCAGTGTTTTCCCGTGCTGGATCAGTGAACCCTCGTGCCTGGTCAGTGTTTTCCCCGTGCTGGGTCAGTGAACCCTCGTGCCTGGTCAGTGTTTTCCCCGTGCTGGGTCAGTGAACCCTCGTGCCTGCTCAGTGTTTTCCCCGTGCTGGGTCAGTGAACCCTCGTGCCTGGTCAGTGTTCTCCCCGTGCTGGGTCAGTGAACCCTCGTGCCTGGTCAGTGTTCTCCCCGTGCTGGGTCAGTGAACCCTCGTGCCTGGTCAGTGTTCTCCCCGTGCTGGGTCAGTGAACCCTCGTGCCTGGTCAGTGTTCTCCCCGTGCTGGGTCAGTGAACCCTCGTGCCTGGTCAGTGTTTTCCCCGTGCTGGGTCAGTGAACCCTCGTGCCTGCTCAGTGTTTTCCCCGTGCTGGGTCAGTGAACCCTCGTGCCTGGTCAGTGTTCTCCCCGTGCTGGGTCAGTGAACCCTCGTGCCTGGTCAGTGTTTTCCCCGTGCTGGGTCAGTGAACCCTCGTGCCTGGTCAGTGTTTTCCCCGTGCTGGGTCAGTGAACCCTCGTGCCTGCTCAGTGTTTTCCCCGTGCTGGGTCAGTGAACCCTCGTGCCTGCTCAGTGTTTTCCCCGTGCTGGGTCAGTGAACCCTCGTGCCTGGTCAGTGTTCTCCCCGTGCTGGGTCAGCGAACCCTCGTGCCTGGTCAGTGTTCTCCCCGTGCTGGGTCAGTGAACCCTCGTGCCTGCTCAGTGTTTTCCCCGTGCTGGGTCAGTGAACCCTCGTGCCTGGTCAGTGTTCTCCCCGTGCTGGGTCAGTGAACCCTCGTGCCTGGTCAGTGTTCTCCCCGTGCTGGGTCAGTGAACCCTCGTGCCTGGTCAGTGTTCTCCCCGTGCTGGGTCAGTGAACCCTCGTGCCTGGTCAGTGTTCTCCCCGTGCTGGGTCAGTGAACCCTCGTGCCTGGTCAGTGTTCTCCCCGTGCTGGGTCAGTGAACCCTCGTGCCTGCTCAGTGTTTTCCCCGTGCTGGGTCAGTGAACCCTCGTGCCTGGTCAGTGTTCTCCCCGTGCTGGGTCAGTGAACCCTCGTGCCTGGTCAGTGTTCTCCCCGTGCTGGGTCAGTGAACCCTCGTGCCTGGTCAGTGTTCTCCCCGTGCTGGGTCAGTGAACCCTCGTGCCTGGTCAGTGTTCTCCCCGTGCTGGGTCAGTGAACCCTCGTGCCTGGTCAGTGTTCTCCCCGTGCTGGGTCAGTGAACCCTCGTGCCTGGTCAGTGTTCTCCCCGTGCTGGGTCAGTGAACCCTCGTGCCTGGTCAGTGTTCTCCCCGTGCTGGGTCAGTGAACCCTCGTGCCTGGTCAGTGTTCTCCCCGTGCTGGGTCAGCGAACCCTCGTGCCTGGTCAGTGTTCTCCCCGTGCTGGGTCAGTGAACCCTCGTGCCTGGTCAGTGTTCTCCCCGTGCTGGGTCAGCGAACCCTCGTGCCTGGTCAGTGTTCTCCCCGTGCTGGGTCAGTGAACCCTCGTGCCTGGTCAGTGTTCTCCCCGTGCTGGGTCAGCGAACCCTCGTGCCTGGTCAGTGTTCTCCCCGTGCTGGGTCAGCGAACCCTCGTGCCTGGTCAGTGTTCTCCCCGTGCTGGGTCAGTGAACCCTCGTGCCTGGTCAGTGTTCTCCCCGTGCTGGGTCAGTGAACCCTCGTGCCTGGTCAGTGTTTTCCCCGTGCTGGGTCAGTGAACCCTCGTGCCTGGTCAGTGTTCTCCCCGTGCTGGGTCAGTGAACCCTCGTGCCTGGTCAGTGTTTTCCCCGTGCTGGGTCAGTGAACCCTCGTGCCTGGTCAGTGTTCTCCCCGTGCTGGGTCAGTGAACCCTCGTGCCTGGTCAGTGTTCTCCCCGTGCTGGGTCAGTGAACCCTCGTGCCTGGTCAGTGTTCTCCCCGTGCTGGGTCAGTGAACCCTCGTGCCTGGTCAGTGTTCTCCCCGTGCTGGGTCAGTGAACCCTCGTGCCTGGTCAGTGTTCTCCCCGTGCTGGGTCAGTGAACCCTCGTGCCTGGTCAGTGTTCTCCCCGTGCTGGGTCAGTGAACCCTCGTGCCTGCTCAGTGTTTTCCCCGTGCTGGGTCAGTGAACCCTCGTGCCTGGTCAGTGTTCTCCCCGTGCTGGGTCAGTGAACCCTCGTGCCTGGTCAGTGTTCTCCCCGTGCTGGGTCAGTGAACCCTCGTGCCTGGTCAGTGTTCTCCCCGTGCTGGGTCAGTGAACCCTCGTGCCTGGTCAGTGTTCTCCCCGTGCTGGGTCAGTGAACCCTCGTGCCTGGTCAGTGTTCTCCCCGTGCTGGGTCAGTGAACCCTCGTGCCTGGTCAGTGTTCTCCCCGTGCTGGGTCAGTGAACCCTCGTGCCTGGTCAGTGTTCTCCCCGTGCTGGGTCAGTGAACCCTCGTGCCTGGTCAGTGTTCTCCCCGTGCTGGGTCAGTGAACCCTCGTGCCTGCTCAGTGTTTTCCCCGTGCTGGGTCAGTGAACCCTCGTGCCTGGTCAGTGTTCTCCCCGTGCTGGGTCAGTGAACCCTCGTGCCTGGTCAGTGTTCTCCCCGTGCTGGGTCAGTGAACCCTCGTGCCTGGTCAGTGTTCTCCCCGTGCTGGGTCAGTGAACCCTCGTGCCTGGTCAGTGTTCTCCCCGTGCTGGGTCAGTGAACCCTCGTGCCTGGTCAGTGTTCTCCCCGTGCTGGGTCAGTGAACCCTCGTGCCTGGTCAGTGTTTTCCCCGTGCTGGGTCAGTGAACCCTCGTGCCTGGTCAGTGTTCTCCCCGTGCTGGGTCAGTGAACCCTCGTGCCTGGTCAGTGTTCTCCCCGTGCTGGGTCAGTGACCGGTGCAAGGTGAGTGACCCGCGCCAGGTCGGTGACCCGTGCTCGGCCAGCGCCTTTCGTCTCCGGATCTGCGACATGCACCCGAGTGGGACTTCATCGAGGTCCCACCTTCATTCGAGGTGGGACTTCATCTGGGTTGAATTCCTGCTCAAGCTCGGACGTCACGCTGAGTTTTCGGGTGCAACTGTCACTTGGAAAATTGCCACTCGGAGTTTGAAAGTTGCCATTCTGAGTTTGAAAGTTGCCACTCTGAGTTTGAAAGTTGCCACTCTGAGTTTGAAAGTTGCCACTCGGAGTTTGAAAGTTGCCACTCGGAGTTTGAAAGTGGTCAAGTTGTGCTATACCTGAACTACTCCCTTGAACTATTCCCTTGAACCCTCCAAAGGCACTCGATCCGAACACAACACTTTGACCGGACGCGCCTCCAGACGTCCATCAATGCTCTTCACTCAGCGTCGTACAATTGGCAGCTGGCCACACTCCTGCCCGTTATTTCAATCAGCTGACACAACTTCGTAGCATAGACGTAGAAAGCTGCGCGCGAATATTTTACCTCCCGCCAGCATCATCCATCAGACATCCGATGGACCATTCGGAGAACCTGTTAAATAGAACAGCGCCTCCATTATGCAATGACAATCTGCTGCTCTGACGTCATTCCGCGTCTCAAACAGCGGCCTGGCCGGAAAAGGGTGAAATTATTAATACCTTCCCCATGCTTATAACTATGTAGACTATAATTAAACATACCAGGTCGATGGGTGCGGTCAAAAATGCACAAATCAGTACCAAAATAAGTCACACAAGCCCTCGTTTTATCTTACGGCTGAAGCTTTTGCGATTTATCTGCGAGTTTATGACGCTATCAGGAACATGCCTGGCGTGTTCCAGGGCGCTAAAATAAAATTATGTACGTTATGCATTGCATTGCCATTTAGGTATGAACAATGGAACATACCACCTTGGACCTTGAGCCATACCAAGCTGTTTTTCAAATGAGGTGTGTCAAACGACCCCTTAGCGTGGATGCAGTGGCAGGGACATGCTTCTCCGGCGTCTATTTATGCTCAAATAATCCGGGAAGAATTCTGACTGATAGATAACATGCTGGAGAAGCATCGCACAGGTTCAGAACCAAATAGGAAAACAATGCTGTAAGCTCCGAAGCGCTGCGTGAGCTCTTAGCTCCCCGTCCGAAACCAGTTTAACATTTGTCGAATGGCGCATGCTAGATAGTTTAGACACAAAATGCATCATGGATCTCCGAGTCTGTGGAAAGGTTTTCACCAGTATGGGAAGGGCCATCGATCTCAGCTGATGCAGAGTTTAACAGCTCCCACCACCCGGTGCCCCGTACCCCACTCTGTGGCTCTAGGAGACCATTGAGCGTGTGCTTGGTGCGAGTCTGCACAACATGTTGGGACAATTAGTCTTCTCTGCCCAGTTACTCGCCTGCCACGCTGTAGAGACCTTGCCCGAGCAGTTTTCTTAGGAGCGTTTCAAAACGAGGCGCGTGACGAGTCTCATTTGTAAGATGCGTTCGGGATGGTGTACCTACTACGCAGTAAGATGCGTTCGGGATGGTGTACCTACTACGCAGTAAGCGCGGCCATGATTAACTGACGCTGGTGGCATTGATAAGCATCTGAGTATCTGATAAGCATCCGAGTGTGATGTACATTGATGCACAAATACCGAACAGAACAGAAGACTCTGTCCAAGGGTTATCCATCGATTAATGCTTCCACTAAATGCAAGTACCTGAGTGCATATATATAACAGTCAATCAGACGCTCGGTTGCATGGTGAAGCCTGTCGGCCACTTAGTAATTGAACTTGGAGATCAGTTGCACAGTTATAATTAGAAACGGGCACCACACGCGGGTTGAGATCTTCTGAACGTAGCATCTCTGTGCTCGATATATAAGCATCTCTGATGGCCGAAATGGTTTCGTGCTGAACTGGACCATTCAGAATGACGTTGATACTGCTCGGCATCCAAGATATGAATTTCTAACATTACATGACAAAAGTTGGTTGGCTTGTCGGTTGTCGAGAGGCAAGAACAGGTTGTAATGCATACACGCAATGCCCTTATCAAACCGAAGTATTTGAGGTTTAAAGTATGCCGACTGATATACCAGATCCCATTGCCACCAAGTCAGATGTATGCATGTATGCACCAGTTGTTCAAGGTATATTAGGGTCAGTATGCGGCTTCGCAGTAGTCATACACAGCAGCCACGTTTAACCCACGAAAAGCGAGCACATTGGAACGCCCAACAGCGTCCGCCGAATCCAGCCATTCCACACTTACAGTCCAGCACGGCTTCCAGAGGTGCCGGAGCTGTCGTGCACCGCCTCTTCCTTCCGGTCTTTCTCGGATTGAGAAGCTGACCTGCCATCCGCCGACGGCCGCCGTTTCAAACTCAGTCTGTGCCGGCTGAGCCGCTCGTCACGGTTGGCTAATTTGGCGCGGGCCACGGCCATTTGGCAGCCGCGCATTCGACCGGAAGTCCGTGCGGAGCCGGCTCCATAATACCGGCTCCGGCGGCCCAGCGCTGGGGGAGGCGGCGGCGTGCGGTCAAAGTCAACACCTCTGCCCACGGCGGGAGGCACGAGGCAGAGGTCAGAGTCAACACCTCTGCCCACGACGGGAGGCGCGAGGCAGAGGTCAGAGTCAGCACCTCTGCCCACGACGGGAGGCGCGAGGCAGAGGTCATAGTCAACACCTCTGCCCACGGCGGGAGGCCCGAGGCAGAGGTCAAAGTCAACACCTTTGTCCAGGGCGGGAGGCGTAATGCAGAGGTCAGAGTCAGCACCTCTGCCCACGGCGGAGGCGCGAGGCAGAGGTCAGAGTCAATACCTCTGCGGCAGAGGTCAGAGTCATCTGCCCACGCCTCCCGCCGTGGGCATAGGCTCTGCCCACGGCGGGAGGCGTGATGCAGAGGTCAGAGTCAACACCTCTGCCCGTGGCGGAGGCGCGAGGAAGAGGTCAGAGTCAACACCTCTGCCCATGGCGGAGGCGCGAGGAAGAGGTCAGAGCCAACACCTCTGCCCATGGTGGGGGCGACGGGGCGACCCGGTCAGAGTCAGCACCTCTACCCACGGCGGGAGGAGCGGGTCAGAGGTCAGAGTTATACCTTCGGTGACAGGAGGAGCGAGACAGATTTGTCGTCACCATCTGAAGACAGAAGGAGCAGATCAGAGCCACTCTCTCCCCCTGGGTAGGAGGATCGGGACAAATGCATTGTCTCTGTTTGGTGAGAGAGTACTGCGCCAAAGCAACCATTTCTCCCGGGGTAGGGCGGCCACCGCTGATGGCAATATTTACACCCAACGCCACACCAACAACTTCCATTACGCCTCACAGGCGCCAAGTCCATAATGTATGGGTATTTCTGCATATACATGAACAAAGTAAAACGAGTGTAGCTCCACATTTTGATTTTTGAGCGGCACCTTCATCGTATCGCGAGTCGATTCACCAATCGCCCTAAAATGGATCAATACCACTACCTGAATGCTGATGTTGCTCCCTCTAATGTCACAGCCACTCTCGCTAATATCACGGCTACACCTCTGTTGGGAGTACACCGGCCGGAATCGAATGCTGTTTTAGTGGTACTATTTCCTATTCCGCTCAGCCTCCGTGTAATTAAGCGCAATCGTTGGTGGCAAGATGATGTCGTTCTTGCCAACGACATGCCTTTTTATTCTCTCAATGCCGTATTTCACGTTTATGTACATTCGCTTAATGGTCGAACATCCTGATACCTTGGAAAATGGTTTGTGCGTATGAACATTATAAAACTGCGCGTGAGTAAACAACAGTTATCTGCAGGGGGCGCACCGCCGTTGCCACGGCTACGACGATTAGATGTGTAACGAAATCAAGTTCGGACCCCTTCCTCGGAATGCATTTGGCTTCCATGAATCCTGGGATCCGGGCTCCGAGCGGATCTCAGACATTCGACCGACACCGGCTCACGCTGACGTTGCAGTTGACGCCAGTGTTCTGCCGGGTCAGATCCGGTGGCGGCACGACGACGGCCGGCCCGCGGTGGACCAGACTGACGCTAGAGGGCGCGAAATTCACCAGTTTATTTCGGACCACAACTTAGTACTTCTTAACACCGGGGCGGCCACCGACCACAACCCGACCTTAGGAGGATTGGGCAGTTGCATTGACTTAACGTGCTGCTCCCAATGACTTAGCTCACTATTTGGCTGGTCAGTTTCAACGTTTCCGGGCTGAGCGACCACTACCCAATCATAATTAGGCTCAGTACGGACGCTATCCACCACACTAAGCTATTTAGACTATCTTGGAACTTGAAAAGAGCGGACTGGGCTAAATTCGAGGATCAGGTGGACCTCAACCTAGCAACTTCAGAGACCAGTAAAATCGAGACAATCCTAAGGGCCATCAGCTCAGCAGCACGAGACTCAGTCCCAAAAAGTAACAAGCCTAGGAAAAGGGCATCTACGCCATGGTAGACCCCGTACTGTCAAAGGGCAATCGACGCACGGCGCCGTGCCCACAAGCAATTCAAAAGATGCGTGTGCGAAGCACACCTATCAGCCTACAGACAATCCCAAAAACACTGCCGGTATACAATTCGAACAGCACGCCAAAACTGTTGGCAGTCTTTTGTCTCTCAACTCAATAGGTTCACCCCTACCGGCAACATCTGGGACCTGATGAAGCGTTTCAACCCGAAACGCCCATCATCAGGCCCCTTCCCCAGCTGACGGTGAAAGGACAGCTCAACACTGACCCACAACAAGTCGTAGGCCACTAACTACACTACGCCAGCGTATCTGGCAACAGCAACTACGACACCACTAAAGTAAGCGCTCTAGACGCCCTTGCCTCCAAAGCAAACTTTAGCTCTAGCAATAGAGAAATATACAATCAGGCGTTTACTATGCACGAACTATACATTGCCCTCAGCAAGTGTGGAAACACGTCGTTTGGGCCGGACGACATCCATTACCAGTTTCTTAAACGTCTTAGCAAAAATTCCCTAACGTACCTACTAGCGGCCATAAATGAACTGTACCAAAGCGACACCTTTCCCGCATCCTGGCGGGAGAACGTAGTCATTCCATTGTCAAAGCTGCACAAAGATTACTCCACCTCAAAAGGTTATAGACCCATCTCACTTACTAGCTGTGCTAGCAAGTTGGTCGAGCGCATGGTCAATACACGATAGAGGAAATTTCTGGAACACAACGACCTGCTCGACGAATTTCAGTGCGGCTTCCAGCGTAAAAAATTAACTACAGACAATCTCATTAGATTAGTGCATGACATCAAAAGTGATCTACGCATCAAACGCACAACAATAGCTGCCTACTTAGACATCACTGCTGCATTCGACCAAGTACACAAGTCCGTACTGACACACAAACTCCACAAGATAGGCCTACGCAGACACATGGCACACTTCATTCTCAACTTCCTCAGAGACAGGACCATTAAGGTCCGATGCGGCGGTGTGACATCAAACACCACAACTTAGGAGCAGGGCCTGGCGCAGGGGAGCGTGCTCTCACCGAGCCTCTTCATCATCATGATCAACGACATACTTGCTGACCACACGGACACTTCACTTCAATACTCACTTTTCGCGGACGACATGGCCGTTTGGACAACACCACAATGCTTCCTTATAGCTGACAAAAAACATTCAAGCAAGACTAAACCACATTGCAAGTTGGTGGAAAACTTGGGGCTTCACCCTGTCCGCAGAAAAATCGGCCACCGTCACATATAGTCGTCTCCGCCCCACACCCAAAACTCTACTTAAAATCGATGGCAAAGCCATCGAACGAGTGAAAAGCTTCAAGTTCTTTTAGACGGAGTGCATTTAGACGGAAAACTCAGTTTCAACACCCACACCACCTCCATCTCGAAGCGATGCGCGAAGCGCGTCAACATACTCCGTGCACTTGCAGGCACAGACTGGAACGGAGACAGGAAAATACTATTGCGACTGTACACATCAATGACACGACCCATCCTAGAATACCACAGCATCATTTTTGCCACCATTTCAGAAAGTCAGAGCCGAAAGTTAGAAATCATCCAAAACAGCTGCGTCAGAGCAGCCACAGGTGCCCTCAGCACCACATCGATAGCCAGTCTTCTAGTGGATTCAAACACGCCCCCACTCCACTTCAGGAGGACACAACAGCTGTGCCGCTACCACATCAAAATCAAGTCCATTAAAATCATCCGGCACTGCTTTACCCCTGACAGATACGACAAGAGCCGATTTGGGCGCAAACTTCCACCATATAGCATTCAAATTGCCACGGCTCACTCAGATCTTAACCTCGCAATGCCATCCACTGCAGCTCGATCGCCCACTAGGCCATTCTGGACTTTCAGTCAACCAAAGGTCGAGTGCTTGCTCTCGGAGAAGAAATCCACTATCACATCGGCGGAAATTATTGGCATCTTCCACAAGTTCGCCGATGACAACAATCACAAATCACTCGTATTCACGGATGGGTCGAAATACGAGGCTAAGGTAGGCATCGGCATCACTGGACCAGGTCTCAGACTTTGCAAGCGCCTACCGGATAACTTCTCCATCTACTCCGCTGAAGCAACGGCCATTCTGGCAGCTATCTCCATTCTCATGAGGCGTACAGCTAGAAACGTAGTAATTTTGCTCAGACCCCAAATCCGTCCTCCAGTCAATTAGCATCACCCACGACTGTCCACATCACGTCATTGATAGAATCCAACAAATCGTGGCCCATAACGTAAACATGAACTTTTCCTTCCTCTGGATTCCGGGCCACGCCAACATTCCAGGTAACGAAGAAGCAGACCGATTCACAAAGCAAGCATTAGCATTGGACACTTAACATAGCGTGGAATATTCGGTAGACGATTGCAAAGCACTCCAACAACGCCACATTCACCAACATCAACAGAACACATGGACACAACACAACTCAACACAACACAAATCCAACCATACCCACGAAATCAAGCCAACGATAGGCGCATGGAACACATCAAATCAATATCACCGACAAAGAGAGGTCATCCTCACTAGACTTAGAACTGGTTGCACAAAACTAACATAGCCTCAATTAGAGGGTGACCAATACACAACACCTCACTGCGACACCAGCAACACCACGTTAAGCATAGGCCACATCCTGCTAGACTGCAGTAGCTTTAGCTCTCAAAGACAACCACTTAAGGCATTCTGCCAAAGAGAGGGTATCACCCTATCGCTTCCATCGCTTCTCGGTGATAAACACCCAGATCTCCTTCAATTGCTATTTGAATATCTGTATGCCACAAAACTAGCAAGAGCACTGTAGGCACCACACCACCAACATTCACATCAACTCGCAATGCATGACCGCGAAACACTCGTAGGAAACACGAAAATAGCCATCCCCGCATGGCGTCGGACGTACATGAGCCGATTTGCTTCCCAATTGGAAGTAAATGGCTACCTAGCAGTGCCGTCGGAAGTAGATGAGCCGACTTGCTTTAGGAAAACATAAACAAAAATAAAAATAAAAATTAGCATAACGTAAAACGACTTGCCACCGACCGTAGACGAGCCGATTTGCCTTGCAACTCATAACGTAAACGGGTACGCAGAGGTACAGCGGACGTAGGAGAGCCGAATTGCAAAACAACGTACTAACCCAACTGACAACCCTGCATGGCATGCTTAAACTAACCCGCTACTAACAACTAACACGCGGCGGCCGGCGTGATAGGCGGTGTGAACAATTACCTCCTTGTTCGCACGGTAAGGATCCCTCGGTGCTCTTCGATAAGAGTAGGCTAAAGCCGGCACCCTGGCAAAATCAACTTCTCGACACTCTCAGAACACCCCCACCCCCACTCAAGCTACAAATTATTTTGTGGAGGAGTAAAGTAAAATTAAAACCATTTAGACATCAGTGAGATGTCCCCAACCCAGCCCCCGCCTTCAGCACATAAAATATCACACATACTATAACGTAAAATTATCTTAACGTAAATGTCCACTTGCCTGCACCTTGATCGCAAACACTTGCTTTTATAGACAGACATGTGACGTACTCGCTTGAAAGGCGGCGCAAATGATCTTTATGGTCCGGCACGCCTAAAAATATCACTCTCCCCCCCCCCCATCCAGGAAGAGCCTCCGGTCGGCGAGTGTTGACGATCACCATTGGTTCCATTGGTCGGTCGGGAGGCCATAGAAGCAACAGGAGCGTCAACCAGCCCGGTGGGGGCCGACAATCGACTGATCTTCTCACCGCCACGATTCGTCGAATCAGGGTGACGTTGCAGTATTTGTACCTGGCCCTGGGCCGAAGTCAGCCACGCACGCGGAGAAGTTCAGAAGTTCAGAAGTTCATTGCGGCTCTGCAGCCGAATTAGTCTCCTGGTGTCCGTGGCACGTCTGTGCCGGAAATGTGCTGGAAATGTGCCGGAAATGTGCCGGAAATGTGCCGGAAATGTGCCGGAAATGTGCCGGAAATGTGCCGGAAATGTGCCCACCGAGGCGCGGATTGGTCGCGCCGGCATATTATGTTTCTGGACGAATTGAATGCTTTCAAAGTTGTTTGTCGGAACTTCAGACAGCGGTCGGGCTACTTCCAGTCACCCACTTTATGGCTTGCCGGCGCTTGGGAGCCACAGATCATTGCGGCAGTCATCAAAAACAGACCTGTACCGTCCGGCGCTGTAATTCTCAACGGATAAAAAGTCCTTTTGGAGGTAATTGTGTAGTCTAGAGAAGCTTTCTACCTGTGCGGGAGAAGGGAAGGGGATTTCATATGTTTGAGATTTACGGTGATATTGGTTGCTATGTTGCGACATTTGTGTGGTCGATGGCAATGATACGTAAGCCGATATTTAAACGAAAACTTTCGCTGTGCTGCTCCTCTATTTTTAAAGAGGTGCAGCATGACCGACGGCAATCCCTAAAGCATGGTCTACAAATGACCATGCAGAAAGGCATACTTCGGAGAAACCGGAAGTGGATTAACACGCGCACTGGAGGGGGGGGGGCGAAATCCGCCCATCCCTCCGGTTTTTCGTACTTAACTGCAGATTTTACCGGTCGATATACGCGATTCTCTACGTACCTGCTTAGAAATGACCGACGCGTCGTTTAAACCAAGAAAAATGGAAATCGGCCAAAAAGATTTGTGTTAGGGGCTGTTAAAGTCAAAAAAATTATTAGCGCCACACCACAAAAATCGGCGCTGATGCGCTTCTCGTACATCCGCAAAAGGGAAGTATTCTTGGCAACACTAGCGACTTGCTTGATGTATATTGATATACTATATAGTTACAAGATCATGTTAGGTCACCGAGGTCAAGTCAGGTCAAGTTCATGACAGGTCAATGGAACCAGACTTGGTCAACTGGAATGTTGTCATAAATGCACTACTGTTTGTCATTTGTACTGTTCGTCATTGTGTTTCCATACTTTATTCATATACTTCACTCCTTTCTTCGCGAAGCCGATTGCACCGAGCTGCCCGACGGAGCAGCCCGACGGAGCCCGGTTCCGGTAACTGGAACAGGTAACTGACCTGATAAAGTGCTGCTATATAGGTGACCTGAGGTCAAATGTCGGGTCTAGCATCTGTATTGCATCATTAGTAATGCCATTTATGCCCATTTTGGAGCATTTAAACACAATCACAGCGATCCACAACAATAACAAGCCAAGCCACGCAAAACAATAAAATTTTGACAAATGCGACCTCATTTGACTTTGAAGATGTTGACCTAAGGTCATGAAATTTGGACACAATAGAGTTCACTACCTTACCCATCCATCCTACGAATTTTGTTCCTCCAGCTTTATTAGGAGCCGAGATCTTAGGGGGGGGGATGGAATCCGCCCCCCCCTCCAGTGCGCGTAATTTTCAGAGGCCCTCCAGGGCGCGTGTTAAATGTGCGCCAAAAGGAGCACAAAGCAGGTTTGAGACACCATTGAACCTCGAGTGCTGTGGTTATGCACGTGGATAAGGAGGGGCACCTGGCCACATGTGAGGATGTGGCGGCCTTACATGACCACCTCAGCAATCATCAACGTCGACTGCTTGAGGCAGCATACATCGCCACTGAAAATACCACGAATATGACTAAGTAATTTTTCAGGACGGCACATGTTACGGTTCACAATCGGCGTGAGAGATTGGCGACGCTACATGACTCAACGGTCGACGTGTCGTAAAACCAATAACCAACCAAACAATCCGAAAATGGGCATCGAGGGGTGGTTTTCCCCACAGTAACCGTAATCCAGATTGAGGACGACCAAGGGAGCATGGACACATGGGCACATACACAGACATAGACACGGACATCGACATGGACATAGAGCATGAGCACAGACACATATATACACATATTGTTGCACAAACACACAGACACACACCCCCACACACATATTTGTATGCTTATCTTTGGGTAATTGTAAGTTTGTCATTTTTGCTGTTGTCTTCTTGTCATCTTAAACTGTTTTGTCAGTGGTATAACTCGCATTTGCCACGTGTTATGACCGATGATTTTGCTAGGGAAATGTCGATTTGGAAACCGACATGTACCTTGATGAAGGCAATAGCCGAAACGTAGGCAAACGCACTGAAACGTTTTAATTTAAATATAAATTTAAGTCTCATTACCATCGATCACCCATACTGTGGGATATAACATAAGAGGTCTAGAAACTTCTCCTATCCTTGCAACCCACACCGATGCCGGGGAGCATTGATGCCTACACAGAAAAGCTCACACGCTGTCCCTTGGTGCAGCTTTACCGACCTCATGGTGTACGAAATGTGAAGCTGACAAGTTAGTTCACTGCACCGGGACGTGATGAGAGGAAACATGTCACGTCGTTTTTGCCGAAATCGCGATTTATCTGCAATTGAGTTCACTCATTTTCCCACCGACTAGCCAATGTCGGATGTGATGCGATGGTCGACAACTCAGATAACGAACTCACATAGGCCATTGACCCATCCGAAGTTATTTGATGTTATTGACCGCCCTTACCTAATGTGACTAATTGTGGCTTGGGAGTCACCAAGTGGTTAATGTGGACGCTGAAGACGAATTTAGCATCCGTGTTTAACCTGCAACCACAAACAAATAGTCTATTCTGGCATTATTTCGAAAATTTCCGAAACATTTTCAAAATTCTGACGATATCTGATTCTTGGTCTATGCGTCGAAACGTAATATGTCCACATGTTAGCCTTCCGAGCCGAGAAAATATGGAAAACCATGTTGACCATGTTATGTTCGTGCGGAATATTTTCTTTTAACACAGGGAACAATTAACCCTGAAAATTGTCGATTTGCAAGCATAAGCTGTCCTTGAAATTAATCTGGGAAGTTACCTGGTAACCAATGCACAAGCAGAGCAATCGGATGTCAGTCTTGAGATCTGGTCACATGGCACCCGCTGGCTTTTGTTTCATGTCACCAGCACCCTTGGTTTGGAAACGCTAGGGGAATGGAAAAAACGCCGTTCCTCTGCACCGGGAAACATGGAAGATGTCGTGCACGTGCAAGGGTTTATAAATGCCATGCGAAAAGAAATCGCTCATACGAAGCGGTCTGGAAATGAGAGTATCCCTTGCCATGCTGTCCATGTTGGACAACATGGTGCTACACGTTATTCCTGGACCGGCCGGGTTTGCAGAAGGCTTCGCGGATGGTGTGCACAGGCAACATTTTCCTCAATAGCTGTGGTGAAAGCTGGTTACGTTCTCTAGAAATGCACCCAACAAATTGCTGCATTTTCACATTGCAGCCACAGCTGCAGCCGAGGCTGAGAAAGCGAGATTGGTCTCAGCAGCCTTGCTATTAATGGGAACGGAAGCGGAATTGATGGCCAATTAATTATATATTGCAATTCCAGGTTAACATTTGAAGCCCTTCTTTGGTTGCCAAGAGAAAGCATTTGTGGCTGCCTGATCATTGGAAACGGATGGAGGAAACTAGGATTGTTTTTTTTCGCATCTTGCTATTGCAGCTTTTCATTTGTGCTAATCATTTTCACGGGTCTATTGGCCGCACAGATGTGAAGCCGTCTGCAATAACAGCCGTACTACATTGACATCACTTTTTGTAGAAATTGGAAGTAGCACTTGTGAGGATTGTGAAGTTCAACGCTACCCACATATTGCAGGTTATATCTAGATTAATGAATAAATACACTAATGTACTCAATCCATAGCCGAACACTGAAACATTTTAGATGTTGATAATTATTAATCGAACAAAAGACGAACAGAAAAAAACATGAAGAAGACTCTTTTGTACGTATGTCACGTGCCTGGTCTCTTGAGCTATTTTGTCTCCGATTTTAGAGTATTTTTATGTTCATTGTAAATTCTTCTGTTTGCATTTAAATCGCCTGACAGTATTTGAACCAAGCACAATAATTACCATCAGGCGTAAAGTTGCATGCTACATATTGCTATGTGCGATCTAGATAGGCTGAAAACTACAAGTGTGGGCAAGGCCCAGACACATCTATTCCAGCATACACACACACACACACACACACACATATATATATATATATATATATATATATATATATATATATATATATATATATATATATATATATATATATATATATATATATATATATATATATATATATATATATATATATATATATATATATATATATATATATATATATATATATATATATATATATATATATATATATATATATAATATATAAAATAAATATAATAATATATATATATATATATTATATATATATATAGTATATATATATTTATATATATAATATATATATATATATGTTATATATATATATATGTATACCGCTGACGTTGCAGTAGACGCCAATGTTATGCTGGGTCTGATCCAGTGGCGGCACGACGACGGCCGGCCGGCGGTGGATGCCGTGTGCCGAGCATTGTGCCACATTCTAAAGTCATGTCACCATTGTAACACCCGTGTCTGGAGGGCGACGGCCGGACCCCTCCTTTCGTGGGTGTGGTGCAATAGGTAATACCGGCCAGTGACAGGCAGGGCGCTGGCCGGGCCCCGGGCGCTGGTCGGGCAGGCGCTGGCCGGGCCCAGGACCCCCTCCCCATGAGCTGTCTGTTACCCTCTCGCGCGCTGCTCTCTTATATGCGACTGGACGGTCGGGACGGTAAGATGTTACCGAGCGAGTGAAGGTGAGCAGACGTGCAGATGCTGGACGGTTGACCGCCACTGGTGCCTGTAGAAACTGTTGAGGCACGAATTTGGAAACACCGCATGCAAGTGTCATTGCTGTTAAAACTGTTGCACAAGTTGTCACCGCATTGTTCGATAATCATCCTCGTAAGTGCAAGGGCACTAACGGCTGTTGTATTTGAGAGCTTGACAGTTTTGGAGAACCTATTGAAATTGAGAACCCGTTATCGTACAAGCGAGGAAACCCTACATTATTCCTAACAGGCTAATTAAACTTGTCTAAAGCAACATCTAGCTAGTTTCTCGACTCATTTGGCCGGAAATCCGAGAAACCACTACTAGGATAATTGCATTAGAATGGCACATTAGGATCCCGAGGGAAGACTCAGCTTTTTGCATCCCGCAAATACGGATAGATATCCGTATTTTCAGGATACAAAAACAAGCTGGATAAATGGCAAAACGAAACAGAAGTACCAGTAATGCAAGGGAAATTATGAATGAAGCTGCGTGACATTGGCCCTAGTTAATTTCAGTTCGAGCAGACATTTCAGTTCGAGCAGACATTTCAGTTCGAGCAGACATTTCAGTTCGAGCAGACATTTCAGTTCGAGCAGACATTTAAATGCACCATGGGTTCTGTCTGCGCTAATGTTAGACTTTCACCCAAACCGGTGACCCGGCCGCGAAAGTCGTTCTCGTCAGAAGAATTCGCATCGCAAGACGCATCAATATCCTGCAACAGCTACAACATACAACATTCGACATTCTGCAAGTGTTCAGGTCACATGCTGCCCAGTTGCTATCTGACCCAGGGGTGTTGATTTCTGAAAATTATCGGGGGCATATTTAATATACAATACATGGGGAAACGGGCGGGCCCAAATCGATTGGAGGCATATTTCATAGAGTGCCATGTTAAAAGTTGAAATTATTGGCGGGAAGGGGGGAGCCAATATTGAGGGGGCAAGTGCCCCCTGAAAGGTATACAAAACACCACCCACGATCTGACCCATCGGGTCATAGTGATGTCTGCGTCTTTGTGCATTGTACGTACGCTCCTCATGATCGTGCCTGTAACACGAAGAACAGCACATGTACAGGGATCTACCTTTTTCCAATATTCACTTACTGTAGAAAGCTTCCTGATTTCCTTCTCGTCACAGCAGCCGGAGCCCTGGGATCTCCCGTCGGATGGGTGCGACCAAAGGAGCTCGGCTAAAAGAGGCTCTATGGCCGCTGGGAGTCCCGTGCCGTGAGGCGTGCACCGATCACTGATGTCCATCGCACGGAAACAGTGAATGTCCATCACCACTGGGCCGTACGAAATGAATCACCACCAGTGCGGCCCATGTCCATCACCGCTGGAGCACCTCAATAGTCATCACCACTAGTGTCACCGAATGCTCATCACCACTAGTGCTGCCTCGTATCCATCACCACTAGTGCTGCCTGGTGTCTATCATCACTTGTTGAGCGAAATGTCCATCACCATCACATCATCTCAATATTCATTACCACTATTCGTACCACTCCATCAATTGAAAGAAAGCTCATGACAACATGACACAAATACAATCTCAACGAGACACAAATGCTAGGGTATGTTTTGGAATTCTGGGTGTGGACAGGAAAATTTTGCAGCCATCAAATTCAGAGACGATAAGGCAGGGCCTTGGATAACATGTTAACTACTGGGGCAAATGCCCCAGTAGTGACCGGAATTGCCCCAGTAGTGATTGGATTTTGCCCCACTTCCAAAACCCTGGAAATGACTCAATATAATCATCTTATATTTTATTGTTCGGTTTAGCTATGTTTATTGCATGGTAGGTAATCTTATTTTATCTCACTCACTTCGAATTACACACACGGAGGTTCGTTAGTTCGCACTTAACAGACATATTTATATATATTAACAGAGCTTTGGTAGAAGCGCTCGGTAGCTGCAAGGTTATGTGTAGCTACTTAAATCGGTCGCGTATATGCGCCCGATACGCGTGCAATTCTTCGCAACGGAGGATCAATCGGCGCATTCGTCACGAGATAGCGTAGTCAGCTGACGCCGTTTGAGTCAAAAATTCTCAACTTGCATAACCTAGTGATTGAAGAGCTTTGCATGAACCTCAACCTGTAGTTCGCCGAGTGTTGCGTTACATACCTACATGTTGGAAAAGCACACCAAAACGTTGTGAAAATATGGACATCAGGAAATTTTTCCAACCACACAAGGCATGTTAAGGTTTGGGCATTGGATGTTTGTGAAATTGATTAGCGCAAACTTGCTGAGCTTTTCTCAGGGGCGTACCTACCTGGAATTTTGCGAGCATACCCCATTTTCCAATATGGACATTGTCTTGGGCTGGGGCTAATTGGGGACATATTTCAGATAAATTTTGATTCAGAGGGGCATTGCCATTGCTTTTGATCATACAATTGTGGGTATTTACTGCGGCGTTTGGCCGTTTGCCCCTCCCCCATACTGGCGGCCGACTGCCAGCGCGTGCGTGGATTCTGCGCCGCTTACCAAAGGTATTATCGTGACTATTGCATTTAATTGTATACCATATTGTATTGTATACCACTTCCGGACATCGAATAACTATATTGACTGTCTTGATTGCAACTATTGACCATATGTTTAATAATATTGGGATATTGATATTATCTTCATTTCTATTGAAAGATGGTGTCATTCAATGCCATTCTTATCTAGGACTTGGATTGTGAAGTTACTTGTTAATTACTTCTATAGGTATTTGTTTGCTAGAAATTTCGACCTTTGTTGTTTCGGTGGTAGGGAGCTTGTAATTTCTGTCGGCGAATCAAGCGTCATGGAACTGGGACGAGACACGAACGGATTACCCGAAATCAGTTTTTTTTTAAACAGCAGTATTTGCATCGCATATCCACGTTTCCTATTTTCCAGAAACGACCCTCGTCCGATCCAAACACCAACCCTCCTCATCCGGCTGATCCTGACCAAGAAGTTGCGGATCAAGCACAGCCTGTGGCCAAGAAGACCTGCATCAGGTAACTTCATATGTTTTATCACTGAGCATATCTTGTTTTGGATAAAATGTTTGACCAATTTCCGTATATTTGTCTATTAATTATTTGTCCTCACCAATAATTTCATAAAGGGGCATTCGCAACTTCGGATTTTATCGTGTCGACCGAGCAAATACCTATCTAGAAGACGAATTTCTATGCATGTATCTCTCCTTAACCCATCTTTCCGTGTTTTTTTCTGTCTCTGGCACGGTACCATCTCACCTGGCCAGCCCGACAACTCATCCTACTGGTCAACCTACTCCTTCGCCTCAACCAGTCGCCGAGGAAGCCAGTCCCAACGCCAGTCCTAGTCAGAGTCCTACGCCAGTCCCCAGCGTCAGTGCTAGCCAGGACCCCGCCAACTGGTACAAAGGTGCGAAATTGGATGCACGCTGGCTGACAAACAAATTCGAAAACTTCCGTTCAGAGAACAGACAGGAAGGTGGACAGGGCAGGAAAAGAGCTGTCTTAGTATGCACCACCTGCGAGCGTCATCACACTGAAGCGGCTAAGGTGTCTCAGAATGGGCTCGTCCACATGGCCACCCGTGTGCGAGCCGATTCAAAGGAACGGCTGAGACAAGCAGTAGACCACATGGGATCACGAGCTCACGCCGCTGTTGTCGAAGTCGATAATTTCCAACGTCAGTGGGAAGCCAAAAGCGGGAAACACCCGTGGGTGTCCGTCTTAAAGAAGACCGAGGCTGGCGTGACCAAGGTGCTGGTAGAGCTGGCCATTACAGTCTACAACGACAGCCTATCTGAGACGCCCTCTGCATGGTCCTGGCCTGCCCGGTCACCGGCGACCGTCCGCGAGCGCCAGGTTTGGACGGCTCTGAGTGAAGGCGGCTGGGACGTGAACCTGGTTCCTACGGAGCCAGCTGCAGAAGCCCTCCACTACCGCGACCCTAACGTCTATCGTGAGATGCTGGGCATCGTCGCTGAGCTAGAGAGGAGGAAACTGAGTGAGAAGATTGCTGCTGGGCTGGTGTACAGCATACAGATCGACGGCAGTATGGACCGGCAACAACTGGACAATAAGTTTGTCACGGTTCGTGTGATAGATGATGACTGCCAGCTCCAATCCTTCCTGGCAGGCGTGGTAGAGCCGGAGGAAGGCGGAGCACAAGGTCTCCTGGACTCGGTGAAGCAGATCATGCAGGAGCTGAGTCTGCCGTCTGAGACGATGGTGGGAGTCACCACCGATGGGGAGAGTGCCAATACGGGTTGGCAGTCAGGCCTGTGGAGGCGCCTCAACGATCTGTTACGTCGACAGATTATTACGATCTGGTGCGTGTGTCACCGGAGTGACCTCGCTCTGGAGAGCGTGGAGAAAACGGTCCCTGAGATCCAGCACTGGAAGTCTGACCTCCGCGCTGTCAGCAGCCACTTCCGGACGTCCAAGATACGGACGAAGAAGCTCCGTGATAGCGGTGGCGTGGTGGCGTTTCCTCCAGTGTTTGAAGTGAGGTTCGCGGAACATCTGCTGTCCTCGATCAACGCCACTCTGTCCAACCTGGCTGCGTGCAGGGAAGTGTGGGAGAGTGTGGCGGTATCAGGAAGTCGGACGGAAAAGGCCGAGGCGAAAGGGTTTCTGCGAAAGTGGACAGCCGGCGGACAGACTGTCCGTCTGACAGTTCTTATGGCTGACATCTGTGGGATCTTCTGTCACCTACAGAAGACATTTCAGAGGGGTGACCTGGTACTGCCCGAGGTTCTGGCGGCACGATATGCGGCGGTCATGCAGCTGAAGCTGATGGAAACCAAGCCTCTACCAGGTGGCCAAGAGGAGAAGTTGGGAGACGTCCAGGAGGAGTGTGGAGCTCGGTGTCACAACAGCAATGTGACCACGAAGCGCAACTTTGGTGCCGTCAGGCTGGAAGTCGTCGGCTCTGCCATCAACTTCCTGACAGACAGGCTCAACGTGGAGCAAGAGGACGTGGTTGGTGTCATGTCACAGCTGCTGGAAGCGCCTTCAGTGGCTGCGTTTGTAGCTGCTGGCCGGGATCTGACCTCTGGACTGTTTGGCCCGGAGAGTGTGTCGCGACTTGTGACTGACGTCTGCGATGACTGGGGAAAGATGACTGAGGCACGAGCACAGCACACTGATGCGAAGAACAAGCTAGTGGCGATGACGAGATGCTCCTCTGGGGTGTGCAAGAAGTTGCTGTCGTCATTGCTGTGCGTCGCGCCCCACAGCATGGGTACCGAGCGGGCAGTTTCCCACTACAACGCTATCCGCAGCAGCCACCGCCTCGGTATGCAGCTGACCACGGCCAACGACCGACTCATGATCAGTGTCAATGGCGTAGGCACGGCCAGCTATGACCCGCGGCCTGCCGTGGCAGCCTTCGTAATGGCGAAGCAGCGCCGGAACCCCGATCCAGCTATTTATAAGCAACGGGAGTTCATCAGGAAGTTCTATAGGCCTGCCGGGGCGCTGTAGAGGAGACAGAGTCCCAGTCATGCGAGACCGAGTAGGTGTAACGTGTGATTTGCGAGTCGAAAACGATACTCTAGCGGCCCCGTGGCCGACGCCCGGACACTTGAGCCACTCAAACAGCGGGAGCGGGGCATGGGGAAGGGATGGCGGGGGTACGGTAGTCGCCTCAGCGTGCCGGTCTAGAAAAGCTGCGATGTTTTTCGAGCGAGCCTGTGGGACAAGTGTTGCTTGAGCGCGGCGAAGGCGATTGACGAGGGTAGAGTGGCATGTGTTCCCACGGGGAAACCATTGCAGGGGAGTCGGGCAGGGCCGGCGGCGTGCCCGTGTCGCCGACACGGGCGATGGTTTCTCTGCCGCCAGAGGCAGTGTCAGCTGTTGTTCGACATGCCCTGTGTCGGCGAGGACTTGGAACTATGTAGGTGTGGGTGGCTGGCCTGGTATGGACTGAGTGGAGCGGAGTGTTATGGTGCTTGTGGTGGTGTGATAGCGAGTCAAGAAGCCGCATATGGATTTGTTGTCTGCGTGTTAACACTGGCGCATATCTCAGGTTTGTACATCGGCTGTGTCCAGAACAGTCTGCGAGCGAGCTACGATTGCGTGTATCGGTGTATGTTGTGTTAACATATACATATAATCAATATACCTATGACGTGACACTAAACCATCTATTTTGTTATGACTGACTGGAGCGTACCTATTTATTGATTTTCTTTTATGAAAATCTAACTAATCGAATGGTTAATACCTACATCATTCAAAAACAATGAAATCACACATTTTTGTATCAATGCCTTCCACTATTGTTTGCCAATGGGAAGCCTTTTTTATGATTTGCCCCAGTAGTCAAAATTCCTTAGCCGAGGCCCTGCGATAAGGTGTATTCCCTCTGACATCTGACACTCCTTTGTCTACCTCCTCATGTGTTTCTGCCTTTTTATCGCAAGTTTTTGCTTTTTAAGTTAAGGTTGTGCCTTTTAAGAGCAAGAAGTGAGCAGTCATTGTAAAGCATCACAACTCAATATTTTGGCAAGAAAACTAGATAATAGTATCCTGAAGAGGAGCATGTACTGGATGGGACAAATTTAGAACACTGCTGTTTTTTAAAAACCATCACCAAAGCAAGATATTGGAGGAGCAACTACTGATGGCAAGTTGGTAACCTACATATGTTGGAGGAGCAACTACTCATAGCAAGTTGGTGACCTACATATATTGGAGGAGCAACTACTGATAACAAGTTAGTGACCTAATGATATTAAATGAGCAGATACTGGTAGCAAGTTGGTGGCCTAAAGATATTGGAGGAGCAGCTACCGGCAGCAAGTTGGCGACCTAAAGCTATTGGAATAGCAGCCACTGCTAGCAAGTTGACGACTTAAAGATATTGGGGGAGCAGCTACTGGTAGTAAGTTGGCGACCTAAAGATATTGGAGAAGTTAATTCATTTGCCACCATGTACAAATCTCAAGTTATCAGACGGGGATGGGTGGCTAGCTCGGGAGAACATGGCGTTGAGTGTCTGTGTGTGTTTGTGGGGAGGGGGTAAAGGGGGGAGGGGGTAGGGCTCGGTCCCCTCCGGGCGGATAGGGACCTCCATCTGTGGTGTGATCTGAGGGTGAGCGGGCCTTCGGGGTAAAACAGCCGGTCCTGCCTGTCGCAGCGAACTACTTATGGGGCCATCGGGGTAAGGCAACCGGTCCTGCCTGTCGCAGCGAGTTACTTATGGGGCCATCGGGGTAAAACAACCAGTCCTACATGTCGCAGCGAGCTACGTATCAACAATCGTTAATTAGCTCTCTGAGCGCGCACAACATCGCAATGCATTCCATACGATGCCCATACCGTGTCCAGTTTCTGAGAATACCGGGATGTTTGTTGCTGTTTTTCAAGTTCAGCATCCCAATATGAATTCATTTCTTGGCGACAAGTTCCCTGAGTCAGCTATGATTGAAAAATAATGTAGATACTGGATCCATATCAGGGAAAGAATGGAATGCTCAGGACTCCCCGTTGTTCGCCATACGCCATAACGCTCGCGACTTAGTGAAAATTCCGCACGCTGTGAAATACTGAGAAATAATATACTCTCGCGGCTGAAGCCATAGCTTCTCTGCCGTCGGTTCTGTTCTGGGTGGCTAGAGTTCGCTCATCTACCGGTGGAAAACACCGGCTGCCGGATCAGACTCAATATTGCAGCGGCTCCAGCGACGTTTCATTCACAGCGGGCGCGTGCCGTATTTTTGGCCTCCGAACGGTGGGAATTCGAGCAGCTCAAAGGTCGCGTCAGTCGTCTGAAAGAGCTCTCCGGTCGGTGCGGAATTAAGTCAGATGCCCCATGGCGCCACCAGGGGCAGCCAGTGTTGCAGCCGTTCTGCAGCACGGCACAGGCCCAACGGCAGCTCGCGGAACTTTTATACATTTTATTTACGATATATATGATGTCGTATTCGACATATGGGTCGAAGTTGTCAAAGAAGTGAAGCCAGATTACTTAATGTTTGTTTCATAACGCTAAGCACGCCAATGCTTACTTTGTTCCTGTGAGTTGTGGCTGATTTTCGTGGTGACGATTCCAGTGCCGGCCCATCCGTCTCAGGTACTTCATGCCGAATGTACCCGACTAAAAATCGCACAATGTCTTCTCCCTTTCTAGCGTTAGCAAAAAAAAACCGGCGAGAACCGTGGTGACTGAAAGGAAAGGAACGGTTTGTTTCTTTAAAAAAATCGAATGGCTTCGTTACAAACTTACCTTAGATGTAACAGTATGTATGGCCTTTGGTGCACCACAGTATTTCTATAGCCGTGACAAACAACGTGGTGACAACAACAAAAATGCAATGTAATCAAATCACACCCTGAAACTTACGTGCCATGGAAAATAATGTCGCTGAAAATTGAAAACTGTATTAGCTTGCTAAACGTAGACTTCTAAATGTCCGAACAACTACTAGTAGTTGTCGTTTTGTCTTCGGCCCAGTCCATTATTTCGATCAGATGCCTTCGATAGATGGATATGTTGCCAATGGAATCTCCAAAGACCGTGGTTCGGCATGGTCTTACCGAAGCTTACTGAAGTATCGAAGGCCTGCGAAGTCCTGCAAACGTCGCACACAAATCAAATTCAACCCTGAACTTCTGGCTGGTGCAGCCACCAGACGTGGACATTGATATGAGTTGACAGGCAATGTGAGCACCCATCACACGTGGACGACTGATATGATATGACAGGCAATATGAGCACCCATCACACGTGGACGACTGATATGATATGACAGGCAATATGAGCACCCATCACACGTGGACGACTGATATGATATGACAGGCAATATGAGCACCCACTACACGTGGACGACTGATATGAGTTGACAGGCAATATGAGCACCCATCACACGTGGACGACTGATATGATATGACAGGCAATATGAGCACCCATCACACGTGGACGACTGATATGATATGACAGGCAATATGAGCACCCATCACACGTGGACGACTGATATGATATGACAGGCAATATGAGCACCCACCAGCCGTGGACGACTGATATGAGTTGACAGGCAATATGAGCACCCACCAGCCGTGGACGACTGATATGATATGACAGGCAATATGAGCACCCACTACACGTGGACGACTGATATGATATGACAGGCAATATGAGCACCCACTACACGTGGACGACTGATATGATATGACAGGCAATATGAGCACCCACCACACGTGGACGACTGATATGATATGACAGGCAATATGAGCACCCATCACACGTGGACGACTGATATGATATGACAGGCAATATGAGCACCCACCACATGTGGACGACTGATATGATATGACAGGCAAAATGAGCACCCATCACACGTGGACGACTGATATGATATGACAGGCAATATGAGCACCCACTACATGTGGACGACTGATATGATATGACAGGCAATATGAGCACCCACCACACGTGGACGACTGATATGATATGACAGGCAAAATGAGCACCCATCACACGTGGACGACTGATATGATATGACAGGCAATATGAGCACCCACTACACGTGGACGACTGATATGATATGACAGGCAATATGAGCACCCACCACACGTGGACGACTGATATGATATGACAGGCAAAATGAGCACCCATCACACGTGGACGACTGATATGATATGACAGGCAATATGAGCACCCACTACACGTGGACGACTGATATGTTATGACAGGCAATATGAGCACCCACCACACGTGGACGACTAATATGATATGACAGGCAATATGAGCACCCACCACACTTGGACATGTGTGGAGAATCGTTTTCAAGGTTGGTGTGGCCGAGGCAGTGATGAAGGCAAGATGTTCCTAAGTTGTGCCCCCATTTTTGAAAACAGTACATTTACCCCACACTTTTTTTTGCAGTTTCAAAAAAAAGGAATCATTTCATAGATGACAAGCGGTAACCTCGGACCTTTCTTGCGCTCTTTTCAGATCTTTAAGCAATTTTTGCATTTCTCAGGTTCATTGCGCAGTAAAAGTAATGGTACCATATGCTGAGCAACGTCAAATGGTCTTGTATCTCGAAAACTACATAAGATACCATGAGGGAGCATTACGCCTATGCAGACCTGTTTCGTTGACAAAGACAAAGACGAAGACACACACATAGCACGCAGAGCAATACTTCAGTTTGCCGCCAGGTGTCAAGGTGGAAGCACGTCGGTGTGGAGCTCCTACTTTCCAGATAAGTCGTTGCAGAACCGGGCAGTATACTAGGCTTAACTGTGGATAGGTATTTAGCAATTACTTCTGTGCATATATTGGCATAGTTTTATCTCATAAGTTTCCTTTTTAACAAGCAGATTAGACTATTTACACCTAGCGACGCTGCCCAGCGCCATTTTGTCTTTAGGTTAATGTCTGTCTTTCTGTAGTGTGTCAGTGTTTTCAGCTATTTATTTCATTTTTGGCAGTTGTTCGGCGAGTGATTTCTTCTTTCTTTAAAACCACAGTCAACTTTCTGCACAGTGATTACCTTGGTAAGTGCTGCATAGTTAGGAACTAGCACACACCTAAGCTTTGTCGGTTATTTTGCTCTGCTCTGTTATTTTGTGAATCATTTTGCAGCAAGTTACTTTTCAATCTAAATCTAGGAATAAGCTGCAGCCTTTAGGATGGTTACTACCAGGATGCAGGCACTAGAGGATGAGGTTAAGGCCCTTAAGGCAGAGCTTTCCGAGCTCAAAGCTTCCCTTTCTGCACAGGGCAGGCCAGAAAGGGCAGCATGTAAGGGTCAACCTGTAGCAGGGGCATCCTATGCCCAGGTGGTCACAGGCCACCAGGTAACTGTAGCTTCTCCGTCTGTGGAGGTGGCAGGGGGATCTGAAGAGAGAAGTGTTCCTAGTGAACAGAAGATTTCTAGTTGTAGCTCACAGGAGGGGCAGTGGTTTAAAGTCAGGGGTGGAGGATTTGGAGGCGTGAGCCTAAGCAAGGGGGCAGCGAGTGGCAGGTGGTAGGTGGTAGGAGTGGGAAGCAACCTAGTCAAGCAGCTCAACAGGCAGGAGTAGTAACATCCAATAGGTTCCAGGCATTGGAGGACTGCCCCCAGGATAGTGATAGCAGCAAGGAGAAAGTGCTAGTCGTAGGAGACTCTAGTGTGAGGCATTTAGATAGGGTATTCTGTAAAGGTCGGAGAGGTAGGAGGTGCATCACCAGGCCTGGTGCCAAGGTCAGAGACCTGGTCCCAGTGGTGGCACAGGCCACTAGTGAGAACCAGTTTAGTACAGTTATAGTGCAGGTAGGAGTGAACAACATAGGTCCTGCTAGGAGTGAGGAGCTGCTGCAGGACTACAGGGCCCTTCTGGCCACCCTGAAGCAAAGCAATAGCAGAGTTATTGTGACAGCTATTCTTCCTAGGGCTGGAGTCTCCCCTGAGTGGAGCTCTAGGGCACTGGCAGCCAATGCCAGGGTAGGTAGGCTCTGCAATGAGTTAGGTTTGACCTTTGTTGACAAGTGGTGCAGGCTTTATGGCTCATGGGACCTCTATCAGAGGGATGGCCTGCACTTCTCCGAGAAGGGGGTGCAAGTGTTAGGCAAAGTATATGAACATGTCCTTCAGGGAAACTAGATAATGGGGTGGGGAGGGAAGAATTGGCATTGCCATCTCAGGGATATGCCAATAGTGACAGCATAGGCAATAGAACCTCACAGTCAGCAAATAGGGGTAGCAGTAGATCAAGGGGGCAGAGTGGTAGCTCATCCAGAGATGATAGAGCTACTCAACATGAAAAAGCCAAAGAGGTTTATGGAACTTTTGTTAAGTGTATGATGCTTAATGCTCAGAGCATTCGATCCAAATTTGATGAGTTCAAGTGTTATGTTGCTGAGGAGAAACCAGATTTTGTTTGCATTACTGAGGCATGGGTCAGTGAGGGATATTTTGGGGATAACTTGCAGGACTATGAGATCCAGGGATACAATATGTTTTCATGCAATAGGGGTCCAGCAGTGAAAGGGGGTGGTGTAATGCTCTATGTGAATAGCTTATACAGTTCTCAAAAAGTAGCAGATGGGGAAAAAAATGTGTCTGTGGAGTCCATTTGGCTTGATGTTGCTGTGGGAAAAGGCAACAGCAATAAACTGAGGATAGGAGCTTTGTATCGATCAGGAACCTTGCCACATTCTCAGCAACTGGAGCTCGATAAAGTGATTTGTGAGGAAATCAGTAGAAACTTTCAGAGGAAATGCCTTATTCTTGGTGACTTTAATCTAAAAGGATATGAAAATGTTGGTGTTGGCTCCCCATCATGTAAACTGTTTAGGAAATGCCTTGAAGAGGACTTGTTCTTACACCAGTTTGTAACGGAACCAACCAGGCAGGGCTCATTCTTGGACCTTGTCTTCTCAGATTTAAGTGATTTAGTTTAAGACTTGACTGTAGGAGAAACTCTGGGAAGAAGTGACCATAACATACTGAGATTCAAGGCACAGGTAGCAGGGACAATCAAGGATAATTTGGCAAAGATTCCAAATTTTAACAGGGCAGACTTTGACTGCATGAGAGAGGCTTTAAGTGCCATAAAATGGGAAGAAGAATTATTTGATTTAAATGCCTGTGAAATGTGGGAAAAGTTCAAATCTTACTTGAGGGAAATTCAGATTAGACATGTCCCCCAAAAGCAAAGGCGCAAAAGAAGGGTAGGAAAGCCAGCATGGCTTACACCAGATGTGATGAAAGCAATTAAGGCTAAGAAAGATGCATTTAGAGTATTTAAGGAAGCTTCAAATATCGTAAATCTAAGGTCGTATCAAAAAGCTAGAGATGCTGTAAAGCAGAAAACCGGAGCAGCAAAGCGAACACAAAAATTGGATTTGGCTAGGAACTGTAATGGGGACAGTAAAAGTTCTTTAGTTTCTACAAGCTAAGTAAAGTTTCATGCGCAATTGGTCCACTGGAAGTAAATGGGGCTATATTGAGTGAGGATGGTGAGATGGTTGAGGAGCTGAGCAAGCAGTTTAAATCAGTGTTTACAGTGGAGGATGTGACAAATCTGCCAACCGTGAATCACAGTTCAGTGACAGGTGATCAGATACACGATGATAGGTGTGGGATAAAGCGAAAACCACTCAGAATATTATCTTGGATATGAATGCTAGGAACAGTAATTCTGCAGGGTGACTGAAAACTGTATGGAACACTTGTGTTCAAATTTCCGTGATCCGACGACAAATGCGTTCGGGGTAAAATGAGGCTAATTATCATACACTACCATTTCTCGTACGTTTTGGCGTCATTGGCATAACTGACGGGCACGCTTGGTGGGGAATATAGTATAGCTAGGCATGACCAATATAGTTGATATAGTTGAGGCGTTAGTTTTATAGGTGTTGCTTGGATACACTTATCATGCCTTACCGTTATCTGTCACACAACATTTCGCCCGTTGCGTTTGACTTTATACGTCAAAAACCTGCAAAATATCTAACAGTTTTTTTTATTTTAGGCGTCCAGCTGTGTCCACATCTGAAGGAAAACGAATAATCACCTTAGTAAGTTTCTTGGTTTTGGAGATATTTGCAAAAAACCGGAGAAAGTAGCGGACCCCCCCCGCCCTCTTCCAGCGCACAAGTTAACCAGCGAATGACATGGGTCAATAACCCCTTTTTGTTTTCCACCAGTGCAATGGAACCATTAAAGCTAGATATGTGAAACGTGGCATACTCTAAGACTGGTTACTCAGATATGTCAGGTTAAAATTCGAATGCCACGGCGAGCCTAGAATAGGTCAAATGATATCACAGAAATAATGTGCCTGGACGATCACGGGATTCTTATAATGTAAAACTATGTCATGCATGGATGGTCGGTGATAGTGTTGAGTTCATTTTGCAGCTACACGTATATATATATATATATATATATATATATATATATATATATATATATATATATATATATATATATATATATATATATATATATATATATATATATATATATATATATATATATATATATATATATATATATATATATATATATATATATACATATACATATATATATATACATATATATATATATATATATATATATATATGTATATATATATGTGTGTGTTTGTGTATATAATTATTGAAGCTGCATTTTCTTACTGTAAATGTTATTCTACACCATAATAGTACATCACGCTCCATGCACAGGACTTGACCTCATTTTACCTCACATTTCCTCACGTGATCCAGCGTAACCTTGTGTTCAGAATATTCCCCGTTAAGCTTTTCAGGCATTCAATATCATATAGTAAAAACATCGTCATTGTATTTGGTAACTTCGGGCATATATCTACGGTCCTCCTGAGACTCCAGCATACTGTGCTTGACCTGACCTGTGACCAGTGGCCTCCTGGCTAGCAAAATTTGATGTCCCGACACAAGGATGTAGCCAAAGGGACGGGGGCGATTATCCACTCCTAGGGATCCGACGGGCTCGAAGCGCGGCCCGTGCGTAATCCTCTACGGGATCGTCACTGCGGCGACAGAAAGCACACAACACTTTTTATGGCTGTTGTCCAGCTCCTGAGAACGTCTACGAACTCTTAGGTTGTTGGTCCTTATGAACGTCTACGGGCCCTTACAAATGCATACGGCCTTTACGAAATATACGGGCCCTTCCAGGTGTATGAACTCTTACGAACGTCTATGGACCCTTCCGAACGTCTACGGGTCCCTGCAAACGTCTACGGGCCCTTATAACCGTCTGCGGGCTCTTCAAAACGTCCACGGGCCCTTGCGAACTTATATGGCCGCCTATGATCGCATATGGGCGTTTATAAACGGGCATGGTTCCTTACGAACGAGTACAGGCCATCACGAGAGTCTACGACCTCTTGGAAGTGTTTACTGATGCCTTATCGAATATTGGATCGCCGTTTTTGTTCTAAGAAAGCTTTGACATCATGCATCTAGATGCATGTTTAAGTGGTCTACATTCTTGGTCTATACCAGTGCCATGCTAATTACAATTTGTGGAGGGGGTCCGACAGTCCGGGGCCCCAGAGGATAAAAGTGTTGTTTTACTAAGGTGTAAACGAGCCTTTTGCGAAATGAAGCTTTCGAAATCCGGGGAGATTAAAAATCGTGGGGGTTATCCGGGGCCACCTCCTTTGGAAAAGTCACTGGCTACGTCCCTGTCCTGACCACGGCTTTAATTTTAACAACTGGTAAAATTGTTTGAATTGCCTCTAAAAATATTGTCACAGAAAGTTGGTGTGGCCATGGCTATGCCTGCCATACCACATTCTCCACCCACCAGACGTGGACGGCTGATATGATATGACAGGCAACATTAGCAGCCACCAGACGTGGACGACTGATATGATATGACAGGCAACATTAGCAGCCACCAGACGTGGACGACTGATATGATATGACAGGCAACATTAGCACCCACCAGACGTGGACGACTGATATGATATGACAGGCAACATTAGCAGCCACCAGACGTGGACGACTGATATGATATTACAGGCAATATGAGCAGCCACCAGACGTGGACGACTGATATGATATGACAGGCAACATTAGCAGCCACCAGACGTCGACGACTGATATGATATTACAGGCAATATGAGCACCCATCAAACGTGGACGGCTGATGTGATATGACAGGCAATATGAGCACCCATCAAACGTGGACGGCTGATGTGATATTACAGGCAATATGAGCACCCATCACACGTGGACGGCTGATGTGATATGACAGGCAACATGAGCACCCACCAGACGTGGACGGCTGATGTGATATGACAGGCAACATGAGCACCCACCAGACGTGGACGGCTGATGTGATATGACAGGCAACATTAGCAGCCACCAGACGTGGACGGCTGATGTGATATGACAGACGTGGACGGCTGATGTGATATGACAGGCAACATTAGCACCCACCAGACGTGGACGGCTGATGTGATATGACAGGCAACATTAGCACCCACCAGACGTGGACGGCTGATGTGATATGACAGGCAACATGAGCACCCACCAGACGTGGACGGCTGATGTGATATGACAGGCAACATGAGCACCCACCAGACGTGGACGGCTGATGTGATATGACAGACGTGGACGGCTGATGTGATATGACAGGCAATATGAGCACCCACCAGACGTGGACGGCTGATGTGATATGACAGACGTGGACGGCTGATGTGATATGACAGACGTGGACGGCTGATGTGATATGACAGACGTGGACGACTGATGTGATATGACAGACGTGACGGCTATGACAACGTGGACGGCTGATGTGATATGACAGACGTGGACGGCTGATGTGATATGACAGACGTGGACGGCTGATGTGATATGACAGACGTGGACGGCTGATGTGATATGACAGACGTGGACGGCTGATGTGATATGACAGACGTGGACGGCTGATGTGATATGACAGACGTGGACGGCTGATGTGATATGACAGACGTGGACGGCTGATGTGATATGACAGACGTGGACGGCTGATGTGATATGACAGACGTGGACGGCTGATGTGATATGACAGACGTGGACGGCTGATGTGATATGACAGGCAATATGAGCACCCATCACACGTGGACGGCTGATGTGATATGACAGACGTGGACGGCTGATGTGATATGACAGACGTGGACGGCTGATGTGATATGACAGACGTGGACGGCTGATGTGATATGACAGACGTGGACGGCTGATGTGATATGACAGACGTGGACGGCTGATGTGATATGACGGGCAACATGAGCGTAGGCAGTCACGCCGTCCATTATACCGCTCATGATTGCAGACACGCGGTCCGGCCGGCTATTGTAATATGTCCAACGGAGCACATCGAGTGGCACCTTCACTGCTCGGTCCGACCTGATGCTGTAATATGTCCAACGGAGCACATCGAGTGGCACCTTCACTGCTCGGTCCGGCCGGCTATTGTAATATGTCCAACGGAGCACATCAGTGGCACCTTCACTGCTCGGTCCGACCTGATGCTGTAATATGTCCAACGGAGCACATCGAGTGGCACCTTCACTGCTCGGTCCGACCTGATGCTGTAATATGTCCAACGGAGCACATCGAGTGGCACCTTCACTGCTCGGTCCGGCCGGATGCTGTAATATGTCCAACGGAGCACATCGAGTGGCACCTTCACTGCTCGGTCCGGCCGGCTATTGTAATATGTCCAACGGAGCACATCGAGTGGCACCTTCACTGCTCGGTCCGACCTGATGCTGTAATATGTCCAACGGAGCACATCGAGTGGCACCTTCACTGCTCGGTCCGACCTGATGCTGTAATATGTCCAACGGAGCACATCGAGTGGCACCTTCACTGCTCGGTCCGACCTGATGCTGTAATATGTACAACGGAGCACATCAGTGGCACCTTCACTGCTCGGTCCGACCTGATGCTGTAATATGTACAACGGAGCACATCGAGTGGCACCTTCACTGCTCGGTCTGACCTGATGCTGTAATATGTCCAACGGAGCACATCGAGTGGCACCTTCACTGCTCGGTCCGACCTGATGCTGTAATATGTCCAACGGAGCACATCGAGTGGCACCTTCACTGCTCGGTCCGACCTGATGCTGTAATATGTCCAACGGAGCACATCGAGTGGCACCTCCGCTGCTTTTTTCGTTCGTTCCGCGGATGCAATATCGACACGAAAGAGGGCCATTTCCAGGGCCAAAGAGGGCCATTTGCAGAACTCATATGCCGTTATGAACTGCTGGACGAATACCGCCGCATCCCAGAAGCGTGCTGAGAAGTTGCTTATTGCGAATATAAAGTGACTTCCCGCACCTATTCGGCAATGCTCTGAGCATGGGAATGCTGATGAACAAGTTGTCTCTTTATTGTAAACTAGTGAACTGTTTACCCTAGGTAATTAGTCTGGGGGAACTTTTTACGCCCCCTAAGGTTTTTCCGCGACAGAGAAAAACGCGACGCGCAGCGCCACAACATCTTCAATACCTTTTCCTTCACCTTCCATGCGTCTGACGTGGAAGTTTCAGCCTCGGGTCGTGTAAGGTCATTGGCTTAGCTCAGATAAAAGAGAACCACCTCCAAAAATGTTTTGCGATTGATATCTCATCTGGATGAAAAGATATTGAAATGAAACTTGGGACCGTTCATACACTTATGCAGTGCCTACACAAACATATATCTCGGATTTCAGTTTGAGGTCCGGTCAGTGACTTGAGGTCAGGCCAATTTTTGACCGAGTTTCCTGGGTTTTTTTCTCTACAATATGCATGTTCCTGTTCTCGGATGCATGCAGACATATGAGGAGGCGTTCAATTTCCAATATAATTAACCTCCCTCGAGTGACCTGATCAAGATAAAATGCGCTTAGTGGGCAAAGTGTATTTAGACAGTCCTGTTTTTACGATTTCTTTCGTGTCTTCATGGCTTATATTGTATCAAACTGGCATCGCAGCACCTCATTTATCCAATGGAATTAAAACTATGAATCATGATTAAGGTCGAATTAATCCTAGGTCATTTTCTTAATATAATTTGTATATTTTTAAGGCTCATACAAGTGCAAATGTATTGCAATATAGCTTACGACATGATCACAATTTGACAGTGCTTACAACACGTATGTCTTGGATTTGTATTTGACGTCAGGTCAGTGATCTAAGGTCACTGTCAACTCTGGCACATGAAGGACCAATGTGACTATTTTTGCAATAATCCCTGTGTAATTAGCTTTGAAATGCCATACGTTTCAACTTCTCTGTGTCTTCACCAGACATCTCTGTGTTTGAAAAGTCAATTTCTTGTCTGAAAATCGTCAACTTGCGATTCAAAAATATTTTCCCAAAAAAGAAGCCATCTTCGGGTCCTAATCGTCGAGGCTTTCCAATGATACCCGGTTCGCGTTCCCGCATCGCTTAGTTAGGAAGTTTGGGGGAAATCTTTAACAACAACAACAACAACAACCCCCTCCCGAGACGGGGTGTGAGGATCTGACCGTAAAGACAACATTAACAATATAGTTGACGTTCATGCGACGGATAAGTATTGGGATCCGTGCCAATTTACCGGCATCTCAGCTGACGAGTCTATCGCAGGTCGGTCGCTGCCTTTGAATAGGGTGCTGTACGATCTTTCCCTATAAACTGGATGACTCACCCTTGTTTTGCTAGACGGAATATCTGTTATATCATGATAGACACCGGTTGTAGGGCAGACGTAATTGTGAAGATTAAGTAACGAACTATTGCTATCCGCTTCCATGAATCACACATATTATGAAAGTCAAAGTCAAAGTCATTTATTAAGGCACTGCCACATGGTGGAACTTACGAAATACCTAGTCAATTGATCACATTCCTGCCATCACGTTAGATGAAATTGTAAAAGATAAAGGATAAAATCCCATTTCAATTTACGGACGGTGCAGCTTCATAAAAATACCGGCTAGAAATTCATTCAGCTGCTCATGACATCCAATACAGACAAGCATTGCGACTCTGGTATGGTTCTTCACGCAGGTCACCTAGCTACCTAGTTGTATGGTTGAGATTGATAGCACGCACGAAGGTAGCACGGCTAATTGTGTCGCGTGCTTGACCGGGAAGCGCATTCCACTGGAGAGTGGAGCGGTAGGAGAAGCCCCGCTGGGTGGCTGCTAACCTACACCGTTGCAGGTGAAGTGCCCCAGCATCGGTAGCACGAGTGCTTCTTTCCGACACAGCCGAGCGTTCAACAAACATTTCCCTGATGGCAGGTGGGCAGTTCGCGCCGTGTATGGCTTTGTGTGCGTTGCACAGGTCACGGTGTCGCACCATCTCCTCAATCCTATTCCAGCCCAACTCGCGCAGAGAGGACGAGATGTGGTCGTACTTTCGTCTTCCAGTGACCAGCCTAGCCGCGAAGTTTATGCACTTCTGCACTCGCTTCATGCGGCACGCATCTGCCCCACCCCATACGGAAAGGCAGTAAAGGATATGGGGGAACACATGGACTTGGACGAGTAGCTTCAGGACTTCAGGGGTGAAGTGCGGCCGGAATTTGAAGAGGGACACGATGATGGCGGTGCACTTCCGGATGATGGAGGATATGTGCTTCTCCCACGTCAGCTGCTGGTCGAGGAATGCTCCGAGCACTTTCACTGTTGGGGTCGGGTGGATATATTTTTCCGAGATCATGATGCGAAAACCTGAAGCTTTTTTTGAGAGAAGATCTGGTGCCAAGCATGGTGAAGCAGGTCTTGTCCGGGTTCATTTTTAGACTATTGGACTGGAACCACTTTTGGAGTGCATGGAGAGATTCCTCGACCCGCATCCGAAGGTGGGAGAGGCTGACGACGTCAGGAGCAGAGTGGTCTAGGAGATCGGTGTCGTCAGCGTAGGCCACAAGGCGACCGTGAGGAAGGAAGGAGGACAGATCATTGATGAATGATCAGGGTTATATGCTAATATCTTATTTCCTAAGCCCGTCATTTCAAAATAATTATGAATCAGCCGTTTTCGCCACGTTTTGTCCTTAAGGACAGCCTTAGTAGGACACGTTTAGTAGGAAACTTTAGATCATCTTTAGGCAATTTCGAATTTGCAGTATCAGGGGAAGGAAATGTGATTTTCAAGCATTCCATCGCATCAACCTGCCTTGGAAAAGGAGGCCTGAACTGCACATTGCAACACCTGACACCACCTGACACCACCGTACACCACCTGACACCCCTGACACCACCTGATACCACCTGACACCAGATGCCACCACCTGTCAATATCTGATGCCAACTGACAATACTTGACACCACCTGCCATCACCGTACACCACCTGACACCCGTGATACCACCTGATACCACCTGACACCACCAGTCACCCAGGATACCACCTCACACCACCTGACACCAGATGCCACCACCTACCACAACCTTGTACCACCTGATACCACCTGACACCACCTTGTACCACCTAACGCCACCTGACACAACATGACACTACCTGCCGGCAGTGACTGAGCAGGTATCAGGTCCGTTGTCATACCTTGTCCAGTTCCAGGCCCTCTTAGATATGGCGGCTTGTGGTGGGACAATACCACGGTAACCTTTGAATAGTTTGCCGACACAGATGTGCTCTGATAAAGCAGAAATGCTTCCAGCTTGTCAAAATCACCACCAAGCGAGTGATTAGGGGCCATTGTGCACGTAAACGGGCGCAACGTATTTCTGGAACTCAACCAGCCTGCTGCCAGGTCCGGCTCAACTTCGGAAACCAGCTGGAATTGTCCGATTGAAGGTGTTGAAAGCCTTCGCCAGTAGTTCCGCGTTGGCGGATAACAACCGGCGCGGAGAGATCAGGGGGCTTCGATGCACGTAGGAGTTCATTGCTTGGCGCTTTGAAGTTTCAAAACGAAGAACACCTGTACTTTGTTTTGATTGTCGTCGAGGTAAATGTTTGGTGAGCGTACTGCTCCGGTCGACCAGCTGCTTGTCGCTGTTGTTGTGCCGATGTGCCTGTGCCATGAGTCCGTTGCGTGTCGTGTGCCGTTGTTCACGAACGCAATCCGATCATGCTTTATGATATAAGCCGTGCCGCTGCGATGAACCAATAACACATTAGGTTCCCGAAAGTGGTGAACTTTGTGTATTCGAAACAAATACTCTTAGTGGAATCGCCTGCAACGTTGCTCACTTGTGGTGATGATGCTGCATTCTAGATCACACTCCAGGAGCAAGCAATCTCATTCCACATTTTGAAATATCATTTCCTAGGTATTTAGATTACTACAGAGATCAAAATTTGGCTTACTCTGTGATTCCTTCACCTCAGAAAGTAAATAAATGTCATACAAGAATATAACCTGTCCCCTGTTGATTTATCGAACGAACCCCTTTTTATGTGCTAGTTTCCTTTACCCAGTGACTACTCGTTGCCTTGCAGATGCACGTGCACCTGGGCGAGAATAGCGAAATTAGTGTAGAGAGGTTTGATCTCCACATGTGTATTTACCTAAGATTGAGTGCCATGTAGCAACTAGTGGCCGTGGTTGTATTAATGGGGCGCACAATGACGGGTAAAGAGCACACTGACCAACCCCAGTAGAGAGGTTTGATCTCCACATGGTGTATTTACCTAAGATTGAGTGCCATGTAGCAACTAGTGGCCGTGGTTGTATTAATGGGGCGCACAATGACGGGTAAAGAGCACACTGACCAACCCCAGTAGGATCTACATGAACATGAACAAGAACATGCTGTGGCCCTATGTCTGAATGTCGATATAGTTCTTGTTACGATTTTTCATGTGATATTCTCGAGAAAAACGTTTTCCGACCAGAATTAAGGGACAATAGGCAGTGCATGGTCTTGTGGTGTGGTGGTGCATGGCTTTGTGGTGTGGTGTGGTGCAGACCTTTGATGGCTTTGTGGTGATGCCAGGTGAAGTGAGGTGGAAAGTAGTGAATGATGCCATCCATATATTCAGTTTTCCAACTCTAAAATTGATAACAAAATGCATTTGTTTTGATGTGTCACCATGTCCCCTTAAGACCATCCAGTTGTCGCCAACAGTATTCCGTATTCCGAAACGCTGTCTGGTCATAGCCACCATCCAGCGCGTAGGCGCAACCGCTGAACGACGCGGAGCGAATCCGGACGACGCTTAGCGAATCTGAACGACGCTGATTTGGCACGGGATGGATCGTCCACTCACCCACACCACCGCGACATGCTCAGATTTCGTTGGAGTTTCCTGCACTACGTCGGCCCATTTGGAATGAACCCGGGATATCCTGAGCCTCAGAAGGCGATGTCCGGCGACCTGGAGCCATCTCACCGGGGATAAATCTCCCCTAGATCTGTTATAAAACTGATTTATGGTCACAATATCCGGCTGGATGGTCCGGATGGCCAGGGTCTGGTAGACGGTGCCTGATCATGGAAACGCGTGTCACCGAAACTACCCCCGCCCTGCACCGTCCCCACCATCCCGCCGGTGACCCCCATGTCTGCTGGACCTGCCCCCACCCATCACCGTCCCCGCCATCCCACCGGTGACCCCATATCGCCCGGCACCGTCCCCACCATCCCGCCGGTGACCCCATATCGGCCGGCACTGTCCCCGCCCAGCACCGTCCCCACCATCCAGCCGGTGACCCCCATATCGGCCGGCCCTGTCCCCGCCCTGCACCGTCCCCACCATCCAGCCGGTGACCCCCATATCGGCCGGCCCTGTCCCCGCCCTGCACCGTCCCCACCATCCAGCCGGTGACCCCCATATCGGCCGGCCCTGTCCCCGCCCGGCACCGTCTCCACCATCCAGCCGGTGACCCCCATATCGGCCGGCCCTGTCCTCGCCCTGCACCGTCCCCACCATCCCGCCGGTGACCCCCATGTCTGCTGGACCTGCCCCCACCCATCACCGTCCCCGCCATCCCACCGGTGACCGCATATCGCCCGGCACCGTCCCCACCATCCCGCCGGTGACCCCCATATCGGCCGGCCCTGTCCCCGCCCGGCACCGTCCCCGCCATCCCACCGGTGACCCCATATCGCCCGGCACCGTCCCCACCATCCCGCCGGTGACCCCATATCGCCCGGCACCGTCCCCACCATCCCGCCGGTGACCCCATATCGCCCGGCACCGTCCCCGCCATCCCACCGGTGACCCCATATCGCCCGGCACCGTCCCCGCCATCCCACCGGTGACCCCATATCGCCCGGCACCGTCCCCACCATCCCGCCGGTGACCCATATCGCCCGGCACCGTCCCCACCATCCCGCCGGTGACCCCATATCGCCCGGCACCGTCCCCACCATCCCGCCGGTGACCCCATATCGGCCGGACCTGCCCCCACCTGTCACCGTCCCCACCATCCCGCCGGTGACCCCCATATCGGCCGGACCTGTCCCCGCCCGGCACCGTCCCCACCATCCCGCCGGTGACCCCATATCGGCTGGACCTGCCCCCACCCATCACCGTCCCCACCATCCAGCCGGTGACCCCCATATCGGCCGGCCCTGCCCCCGCCGTCCCGCCGGTGACCCGAGCCGCACATCAGCCGACCCGGACCACGGTGACACTGGTCGGGGTGGTCGCACCTGCCTGCTCACGACGGCTCCAGCCGTACCACAGCGCTGCCGCCGCGCCGCACCACCCGGCTCAGGCCAGACGGTGGCGTTTGACGCGCGCCGCCATTAGTGGCGGCCGGTCCGGGGCCAGTCGTGCTGTGTTTGTGCCCACTAATGAGCGCGCACGGCCCCGCCCCGTCAGCGGCGGCGACGCTGTTGTGACATCACCGAGGTGACGTTCTGCACAAATAACTTGGACGGCCGAATAATTGCCCTCAAATCCGGTGACATCCGTCCACCATGTGCTCCAAGTGTGAGGCCTGCGCCGCTCCTTGAAGCCAATCACTGCTTGCAGGCTCGTGTGCACCAGAAGCAGGAAGTTTTGCACCAGAGGCAGGAAGCTTTGCACCAGAGGCAGATGCATTGCACTCCCGGGGTCCAAATGGAGGTCTCCTCAAGACATGCGGATTGTGATGAAGATAACTGTCGAGCTAGAGCAGATACCCTGTCGTGCGATATCGACGCCATCCCAACCGAAACTAATATGGGTAGATTGTAGATTGACATCGTCAGACTGCCATTGGACGTTGCAGCAGCGACAGAGGTCAAAAGGTCGAGTGGACGTTTCTCCGGCTATTTGCGGGCGAAGGTTTCTCACACAAATCCAGCTATGTGCGGAGAGATAACTTAAAAGTTCAGCATTCGCTCAAAAGCGAACCTGTATCAGACTGTTGTTTACTACTACTCAACATTACTTCTACCCCGCTGCATTCATTCATTCTATTTACTTCTACCCCGCTGCACTCATTCATTGTATTCAGCCACACATTAAGCAAAATAGAAGATGAAAATCTGACAGGAGCATTGCAGCAGAGTTTACGATCTTCGAACAAAAGGTCAATTAGCCCCGCTAAGAGAACTGAGTACTTCCAGGAAAATACAACAACCATCCCGCAAGAACGCGGCCAACTTTGGTCACTGTAAAGCTACGCGTGAAGCATACAAAGCGTTTCAATTTCAACGAAGAACTTATAGAACCTTTTGGTCCTTAATGTATTAATTGTGTCAGGTCGATGCCAGCACTCGACGATTCCGGTGAAAATACGCGGCTGTGCGCGGGGCCACAATGCCATACTTAACTGGTACACACAACACACACACACACACACACACACACACACACACATGCACAGCGGATGGGATAGAGTTTGAAGATAAACAGATACGGATTGGGTAACGGATTGACATAACATCTTTTGTTGTGGAAACGAAAATGAGCTTCACTTTAATTTTGCATAATACAAGTTGGGGATCAGATGATGCTGAGTTTTTACCCAAAAAATGCTGAAAAACATGCCATGCCACTAATTAGCAACTACATTGTCATATTCATTCTTGAAGGCACCTTAATGGCAAGCTCATGCAGAAGTAGCTTGAACTGGATTACTTCCATTGTTCTACTTCCAGTCATTACCAAACTTGTATGCAATCGAGACAACTGCAATCACACTGAAATCAATGAGTCTGCGCATATATTGCAAATAATCACATTCAGTAAACCAACTATTCGACGTGTCGCTTACTTTTACCGAGGTAGGCAGATATCTACATACCCATGATGTGTATGTGGCGCACCCTAGTTTCACCCGACAGATAGTGAGCGAAATATAATTGCTAGCTCAGTATCCGAAGACAGAATGCATTAAGTAACACGCGGAATGCATTATAATTGTTGTTGTTAAAAAACAATACCAATGCCTTCCCGGGTCAATTAAAATGAAGTCATCAATACAACAGTCGGTAATATTCGCATCCCACTGTTTGCGGAAAGCAATGTCACCGAAACTGGAGCACATGTTGCTTGCAGACGAAACAGATCGTGATGAGTGATGAAACTTCTCTGGCGTCGCCATGGCTTCTGAAGACGTGCAAATATGTGCGAAATATCTCCACGCACGTGCAAATAAACTCAATCTGCTTCTGAATAGATGCGTTAATGGAATGTATACACGTGATTGGAAGGCGCACAACTACACCTTTTTCGGACCAAATTAAAATAGTTGAAGACCAATTTAAAACAATTGAAGTCCAAATTAAAACAATTGACGACCAATTCAAAATAGCTGACGACCAAATTAAACTAGTTGAAGTCCAATTTAAAATAGATGAAGTGCATATTAATATAGTTGAAACCCAATTTAAAACGGTTTATGACATACCTATGGTATCTGCGGTGATTCCTATACACCAATATGGCGAAGTGATTTTGAATTTGATAATGAAGTAATTTTCTTGCACTACGCAAATCGATGCCATTAAAAAGGGGGTTTACGAAAAACATGGCGCGTGGTAAAATTCACGCGAGTCAAATTTATATTTGACCTTTACGTATTCTTAAATATTGAGTTTGAGTTCATAATTATTTGCACTACAGGCAGTTGCACGTAAATTGATCGAAGGATAAATAGGTGAACGATGTCAGTATATTTATTTTACACCGAGCATGGTGACCTCGCAATCATGGCAGACGAGGAGACCGAGTTCATGCCAGCAAACCCGCAAAAACGCGGTGTGAAGACCGGAACACGGCGTGGAGCATACAAACGTGTGCCAGCCGATGCTAGGAAGCGCATCTTAGACTGCTTCCGGGCTGGCGGTGACTGGAAGCTGGCCGCTACCGCCAATGGTGTCGCCGTTTCGACCGCTTACGGTTACATTCGCCGAGGGGATGTTGGCGGAGACGGTGACAGGCTGCCTCGGAAGCGGGGCGGTACAACGGTTCGCAAGGTGAACAACGAAATGGTCGAGAGGCTGGTGGGCTATGTGGAGACTAGTCCCCAGTTCACCCTGAAAGAGATGGCCAACAAGTTGCACGAGGAGACTGGTGTCCACCTGTCCACCAATACCATCCACAGACACTTACATGGCCAACTTTATACCGTTAAGAACGTTCTGCCACAGCCGGTAACGATGAACAGTGCGGAAAATAAAGAAAAAAGAGCGGGTTTTGTGAGAAAGGTAATGGAAGCAAACGGTGTTGGGAAGACGGCTCTCTATATGGACGAAACGAACAGCAACCTCTTCCTCCGGCGCACAGAAGGACGGTCCCGTCGCGGGACACGCTGCAGCATCAAGACCGCAACCAGCAAAGGAGCCAACGTGCATGTCATCGGTGCCATCAGCCAGACCGGTCTGGTGTACTGGGAGCGGCGGCGGGGAGCGTTCCGGAAGGACGACTGCTGCGAGTGGCTTCGGCGAGCTCTCCGCCACTGCCACGATCCCATGGATCGCATCGCCGTGGTCTGCGATAACGCTCCAGTCCACACTGACCTGGAAACCGTCACAACAGAGCCGGAGTTCGAGGGCGTGCAGATCATCCGCACTGCTCCGTATAGCGCGCCTCTCAACCCCATCGAGGAGTGCTGGTCGGCCATGAAGGCGGCTATGAAGAGGACCATGGCGGCCAGCTTCCACGAGATGATGGCGACGGAGGCCGGACTGACCCAGACGGAACACCGACTCCGCTACCTTGAGCGACACATCGATACCGCCATGCCGCGCATCACGCCCATCATGTTCATGCACGCATGTAACCACGTGCAGAGGCATTTTGCTGGGTGCATGGCACTGCTGGATCTTGCGATGGGCGTGTGAACTGTCGGTATCTTGTGGTGTAGTGCGACATGTATTCAATGTGTATCGTTCGGTAGGTACTCCGCTGAATATTTGTCTTTGTGAAGACTACAAGCTCTGTCACTTGACTGTTTCACTTTGATTTTCATGTGTGGTTGGAGGAGGTATGTACCTAACAGTGTGCAATTGTACCATGTTGATCGTCACTTCCGAATATAGTCAATGCCGTTAAATTGGTATTCGGCTGTGCATGTTCTTATTGTGTTGAGAACCCGTTCATACCAGAATCACCCACCATCAGTCCTACAGTTCCAAACACATGTATTGCCGCAACATATTTTATATTAGTATTAAATGAAAAGCGAACTGAACCCTTTATTAAAACAGTATAAACCACTTTTACGGAGAAGCTAATGAACACAAGAACAAACCCACGTTATACGTGTAATTGAAGACAAACGAATGGCAAACACATGAATAAATCGTGCTGCTGTATGAACTCTCCAAAACTTCGCAATTCCTACTGCCACGTACGTTTTGATTTGGATTTCAACTATATTAATATGCATTTCATCTATTTTAAATTGGACTTCAGTTATTTTAATTTGGTCGTCAGGTGTTTTAAATTGGTCGTCAATTGTTTTAATTTGGACTTCAATTGTTTTAAATTAGTCTTCAACTATTTTAATTTGGTCCGAAGAAGGTGTAGGCTATCGAACACACGACCGCGCTGGGTCGAGGCAGGCTGGATCGAACCAGGCTGGAACGGGCCGGAGTGGGCCAGATTCTGGTCGGGTTGTTTCTGTGAACTTTTTTCCTATATGAACCTGGGTGTGCCCACTTGGACTTTCACTCGTGATCAGATGTTAAATTCATTGTCCTAACAACATTGTCCTGGTATTTCAACAATACCAGGATACATCTGATGGAGTCTGCATGTGAGACTCATTTTATAAATGATCAAAACAATTAGCTCTATAGTCTCATGCTATGAAACGTGCCTACATCCAACAAATGCTATCCAATGCAACAACACACTTCACCCATGGGGCTTTGTCAGCTATTGTACATCACAACAGCTGGAAAAGCTCCACGGCTGGAATGTACCATCAACTCAGGTGTTTGTTTCGATAGAAGCGCGTCTTAATTGCATGAGGCGAGTGCTTTGTCTCTAATAATATCTGAATGTGTAAAAATTATATTACACTCGGTGCAGGAAGATATCGACGTTGGCATGATTTAGGACATCCAACCCGGTTATGAACATCGAACAACATACTCGATACTCCTTGAATTCGAATCCGATACCTTCCCGAAACCAGAGTTTTAAAAAGAAAAGCCTGCAGCGGCTCGCAGCGGAGTCGGTGTTGCAGTGTTTGGTGACCACTCGGCAGATGGTTGGTGGCCGAGCAGAGGCCGGACACTAATGGTTAGTGGCCGAGCCGAGGCCGGGCACTAATGGTTAGTGGCCGAGCAGAGACCGGGCACTAACGGTTGGTGGCCGAGCAGAGGCCGGGCACTAATGGTTAGTGGCCGAGCAGAGGCCGGGCACTAACGGTTGGTGGCCGAGCAGAGGCCTGGCACTAACGGTTAGTGGGCGAGCAGAGGCCGGGCACCAACCTGAGTCGAGATGGCTTCTGCGGCTGGTGGTGCTGCAGCCATTACGAGATGGCTTCCGCGGCTTGTGGTGCTGCAGCCATTACGCCCACGCAGCGCCGACCGAACACCATGTCGCTATGATTTAAGGGGCCATTTAACCGAACGCTAAATATAACTTCATGATAAAGCATGGTCGTGCGGAGACCGCTCAGCATCGGATGTCCAATATAAATGACACCTTTTAATATGGGGAGTAATTTTCCCCTCTAAAGCTGCGTGCTTACGGTGGATGTTATGATTGCAGATGCGCATACACTTTTCCTTAGTCACACGTGAGCTCAGCACATCGCCTGTGCAGTCTTCGGTTTGCCTGATATTATAATTAGTTTGTCTGAGCTCACCTGGTTCCATTGTTGTCACGATGTGGTTGGAGGAAATAGTTCGGCTTCGCAGACAACTTTTTACAAGGTGTCAGATAGGTTTTATCTTATTTCCTGAGGTTCATTGTCCAGGTGTTTCATTTCTGGATCCGGTTTCTGGGATGTTCCACTCTCCACGAGACAATTGAAGAACCATCAACGCACGACAAAATAATTGCTTAACCATCGCTGTTTTGGGGGTGGGGTGGGGTGAGTTTCGAGAGCCCCTCAGGTTTTTCCGCGATAGCACTCAAATGAGTAGAGAAGGTGACACTGAATTTTAACTAGTTTAACTATAATTTTGATTGAGACCAACATTTTCTCAAATGGTAGTCTTTGGATCTGAATACGGCTGTGCAAATTTCAGCCCGATTTGACCAACGGTTTTTTAGCCATAGCCTCCGGCATTATTTTTAGGTCAAATAACATGGGTTGGTTTGACGATGAGATAAGAGAGAGAGAGAGAGATATATATATATATATATATATAAATATAGATTATATAGATGAGATAAGATAAGATGAGATTTTTCTCATCAATAAGAAGCGGAAAGGGTAGCAAATGATATCTGTTTTAGAAGAAAAAGGATCAACCAAAACATTTCCGAAATAAAATATCAGTATTTACTACATATGACCTAGTGACCTGATAACCTCGTGACCTCGTGACCTCCCGTACCTTCTTATAAATATCCGATATGGCCGTCTGCTCTTCATGACTTTTTGCGATTTTGCGTTTTCCGGGTAGGACGGATTTCGTGTAAACTTTCTTCCATCGGAAAGCTACATGAGGTAGAACAATGACATACAGACACCCGACCCTATTAAATCAATCAGGTTATATTACTTACATATCGAATCTAGCGCGGTAGGTTAGTATAATCTACACCTATACCTACCTATAACCTATATCGCGGTACCTATAACAAACATGAGGATCACTTTGTTTCAGCGATCAAATGTTAGGCAGGTTTATCATTTTGTGCTGAAGAAAAAGCATTGCATCTCTGTGGACTGCTGATGGCTATGTCTTAAAGGCATATAAAAGCCGAGGGGTTTGTCTCGCGTATGTCTTCCCTCCCACCACATCCGTAATCCGTGCATATATCCGTACTCCCCATCCGTACATAGCTCAGCACTCTCCAGCCTGGTGGCGGTTCCGAGGGCGATAAAGGAGCCGGCGTTGATGCCGGCGGACAACAGAGGGGTTGGTTATTGGTTTTACGACACGTCGACCGTTGAGTCATATAGCGTCGCCAATCTCTGACGCTGATTGGTCGCGGGCGAAGAGTAGCGACAGGTGAGACTCGAACCCACAACCTTTTCGGTTGTGAGACGAGCATCTTACCCCTAGACCACTCGTCCCCGACAAAAGAGGGGTTGACATCAGAGATGACAACAATGACAACAGAGGGGTTGACATCAGGAAGGAAACGATAACAGGCTTGGCAGAGCCGGAGCAGTCTGCGAATAAGCTTTCGAAAACGCCTGGTGGAAAGAGGACGTGGTGATTTTTTTTAGACGTGCATAAACGCTACAAGCAATTGTGTGACAGTCACTGTGTCGATTCTTATCGTCGCCATATAAAGCGAATAACAAAAAATGAAGCATCGGTAAGCCCCATTGAAAACGTGAGCATCCTCACACTACCAGAGGCGTGGCTTTGTGTGTGAAATTTCCAATTTTAAAGTTGTCAAATTATTTTATTTTAATGTCTCCGATTTTAAAGATTTTTTTCCACGATCAGCGTCAGAAATGAGAAGCATACACACACGGGAAATTTGATTCACACATAATTCAGAACTCTGGCAGGCTTAAAAGAACAAAACATGTCAAAATCGACAAATACGTAAAGTTCATCTGGCGGAAATGTTTGAACTAAAAATTGACTATCCATCAACGGAAATATGTTTCGTTGGCTGCTGGCTTTCTGTACCTGTTGAGGAGTCCCTGACATATGCCATATTCAAAGCTCTACAAATTTCTCAATGCACATGCAATTTTAAAATTAACTAGTTGAGAAACCTTTTACAGATTAAAAAAATTTATCCGAGACCAAGGCGATGCGCCAGGACGAGTTCTTTCAAATGCCGTCTTATAATCATTGATATGTACTATTAATTTATATTTACTATCTCATAAAGCCATTTCCGGAAATCCAAGCTGTTTGTCCCGCTTTTATTATCCGACTTGATGCCCTACTAGGCGTTGCAGTCACTAGCAATCAAAGAAAACGGCCTGAAAACATCCTATTTCAGCCATGGCGCAAAAGGTTAAAAGGTTAAAATGTTTTTTTTCCGAATTTCCGAGAATATTTTGACTAAGGTGCCCAGAGCTCCATTATTCCATGTTCACACTCAACATTCGGTTTGGGCGAACTTCGGAATCGACGTCGTTTGTAATGATTTGGTTATCAAAGCCAAATTGACGCCATTTGATCTGCTTTCATTTACCTAACATGTGTGCCATTGTACAATGCAGTGTCCCACGCGGAATGTCCACATGCACAGTGTCCCAAGAACGTGAATAATGAATTCACATGAAGGTTTTGAAAATGGTGTTTCCGAGCACAGCCTACGTGCACTGTGACAGCAAAAAGTGGTTTGCAATAGGTTTTCGACTGTGCGTCCATATGAATGATGCTATGCAGGTGCAAAGAAAGCATAATTGTATTTCTTGTTGTGATGTTAGCATGGTCGAATATGGTCAGACTGCATCGTTGTCACGCTTGATGGCATTCTGTATATTGTTGTAAGTAGCCACCAGATGTTCGGAGGGGACGAGTAGTCTAGGGGTAAGTTTCCCGTCTCACAATCGAAAGATTGTCGGTTCGAGTCTCACCTGTCGTTACTCTTCGCTTGCGACCAATCGGCGTCAGATATTGGCGACGCTACATGACTCAACGGTAGACGTGTCGTAAAACCAACAACCATCAGATGTTCGGAAGTAAAATTACGCAACTACACGGAAATAAGCTACGATATTAAGGTGATAATAAAATGTTCAACCCTTGCTAAGGAAGCTACAAGAGCTGCTCTGGAGAGCTACAAAAGTGTAAGTTGGAAAAAGTTGTCATCATCTGATGTTTATTTCGTTGTTCTATTCCATCGTTGTTCGATTGTCGACTGTTTAGTGCAGTGTAGTAATGTGCAATAATGTGCAATATGCAGGGAGTGCCCAAAACGTGAACAATGAAACCACGGGAAGCTTGTGAAGATATTCATGTTTTCCGGGGCACGCTATGTGTACCGTGACAAAAACGCGTGTGTTTGCATTACGATAGGGATTCGACTGTACGTCCATGCAAGTGATGCCTACAGGTAGAATGAAGACATAATTGTGCTTCTTGTTATCAGGCCAGCATGATCAGATGTTTCCATTACCAGACCACCAGATGTTCCAAAGTAAAATTATGTCGTCACACGTAGATAAGCGAATGGATGACTTATCGGTATATCGCCTTCTGACCGGCGGTGGCAGTCCGCTGTGTCCAAAGTGCCATGCTGTACTGTCAGTGCGGCACATACTGATTGCCTGCATCCGACTTACCCATGAGCGAAGGCGTCACTTTGGACGTATATCTCTGTCCCTTAGATAAGTATTAGGGGACGAGTCATCAATTGTTCAATCGGGAGGCTCTTCCGCTGAAGGGAGCAATGTTGCAAAATGTTCAAATTTTCGTCAATTACAGTAGTTGTAACATTAAATACGGAACTCAGACCATACTATCCTGTCATCAAGTCGAACACAGTCATAGCTGGAAATGTAAAGTAAGGTCAAGGTTACTGACCTGAGATCAGGTCAATTTCCGCGTGTATTTGCCGTATCCAGTGGGGAAAATTGGATAGGGGGTAATATATCACACCAAAAATGACACAGAGAATAGAATAAGCATTCTGGGTTAATTTAAGTGTCAAAGATGAATGACATAAGGTCAGACCAAGGATCATGTATCAATCGACAATGCCATCTTATACAGAATGTTGCTGTTCCTCGCCAAGTGATATTTGAATTCCGTTGCAGCGCTGCCTAAGTTGTGTGACATGACATTGGATGACAAATGAATGACCTGAGATGACCCAATCTCGTGAAAGCTGACCTGGTTTGACCTAATTTGTCCCTTATTTGGAATTACTTCCCAAGCAGTGCACACTTAGGAGAAGACTGAAGAGATCAGCTTATACATTTCTGCATTGTCTCGCCATGACCGGAGGCCAGGTCACGAGGCCAGAAGCTGGAAAATTTATAGAGATATTTCAGGACCAAATCAGTTTTTCTTGGACCTCCAATTTTATACTTCAAAAGTGATGTTCAGGACGTATCCAAGCTTGAACGTATTTGACATGACCATAGGCGTGAGCTGACCTGACCGTATGATTTTCAGATGCCAATCAAATAAAAATATTTTACTTGAATGGTTCTGTTGGAAGGACCCGAGACCCTATATTTTCATATTTTCCAGATCATTCTCCAAAGGAAAGGTCGTGTCACTGGGTTGATCTACTATGATCTACTATGATATACCTTAGCGTGGCCGAAAATGTAGAAATAAGACGTGATATGAGCTAAAGGCTATATTATCTTGCCAATGACAGTTTCCATGTGCCTTTAACATGGCAAGTGTGGAAGTTGGTTTTCAAGCCTGATTCTGACCTGACCTGAACGATCCTGTCTTGGCCCTTTTTCACTATGATCAACATAATGCATTCATCTATGTGAATTCTCGAAACAAAACAATGTCGAAAATACACAAGTTTTGTCTTTAAAACAAAATTCCAGGCACTTAGTTAGGGCCCGAATGTAAATATAATGAGACCTCCGGTGACCTGCCTATCAGTAAAAATGGAAATATAATAATATATGGAAGTATATACATATGTAATGTGTATCGTATATATGACAATTATATCCGTGGTATGGGAGTGATACGCCGGTGTGTGATACGCCGGTGACGTTGGTTGGGTGTAGTGTCACGCATTCTAGGAATACCTGTTGAATTTCGTCGTCGGTGTAAGTGGGCTTTGGCCGGTCTATAAGGAAGTGGGCATGTGATGCTTTATGCTTTAAACATGTAAGTATTTGCAGCGGTATGATGGTCGGGAACATGATATCCGGTGACGAGACAACTATGTGTACCGTACGGCCTGTTGGTGCTTTTAGTCACTTGGCGTGAGGTGTGGTGGGTCAAGAGTTTGATGTTCGGGTGGCGGTGGTGGTGGTGGAGCGTCGGGTGGGTGCAGTAGAGCATGGATGATGAGGTACGAGTTGTGCTTTGCAGTGCTCTCCGTGTATGCTTCTGTGCGCCTGTGCTGCAGTGATGCCTTGTTTTAAGTAGTGCAAGCCTTGGTGATGTTCGATAGGTTCCAGTGCTATTATTCAACGTTGATTTTGAATGAAGTGTATTGCTTTGGGATTCGCTGAAACCGTGTTTTCGATAAATACTGATTCATATTTCGTAATGGGTCGACTGATGTATTTGCAGAATACATTGATTGTTTGTTTGTCCGCTCTCCGCCATTGTGTACCAGACAGTGCGTGGAGTAGATCGTTAATTCAAACACTGTGTTTCAGCTAACACACTTATCGGGAACAGGGGTCTGAATGGCATGTATATGTACCGACATAAAGCATAACGCATGGCATGTACCGACAACCAGTCCACCGCTTAACCTATGTTTAGCTGTGCTTAACCCCATTACGGTATGACACTTTTCTACATGAATCTGTAGGTGGGGAGGCCGGATTCCCCATCTCCCTCCTAAAATCTCGGAATATATTCGACCGATTTCAAAATTGGACGGCTGAAGCGAATTCCACTGATTCCACTACACCATTCCAATGCCCAAATCTCCGAAATGGCAATGGCAAAGGCCGGAGACCAAAATGGAGGAATTGATCAGATCCATTTGGGAGTGTGTGTGTATTTTGTACGGTAACATTATGCATGCTTCGGTATATATCATTCTTCATGGTCCACGAAGCCATTTGATGTCCATACATGCACGTGCAAAGCCGCCACTGGCGTAGTCAGGAGCCTAAAGAGGGGGTGGGTATCATCACTTGTCCTTCGCAGTCTGTGCCACACACACCTATTATATTGTCATTCTTACATGATAGCAATACTTATCATGAGTTTGTCCACCAGAAGTCTGTGCCACACTTCGCAGTCTGTGCCACACACACCTATTATATTGTCATTCTTACATGATAGCAATACTTATCGTGAGTTTGTCCACCAGAAGCGTCGCCAGGGAGTTATCCTATGGAGGATCTTGAGAGGCCTGGGTAGGAAGACTACTACAATCATTGACCATTGGGGAAAATTCCTTGCTCCGCCAGTGCGTGCAGTTTATTGTAATTGTTTATCCTGGATTCACCCCTCATTTTTCTTGATCAACCATTGGCAGAGTCTCACCCTCGCCGCGCCATTGAAGACCTCTCGTCACCTGCTGGACCTGTCATTGAGAAAGCGTTCTGACTTTGCCACTGCTTGTGATGCATTATTACCGCTTATCCCGAATTCACTCCACCCTCTCAACTTTCCGATGACTGCGTAAATGACATTACGTTCAGAACACCGGTCACTTGCTGTCCATGTTTGCCTGCCCCTGGATCTGCCCCTGACATGATTGGGCTCAAAATAAGCATTTCCGTAGTTACACAGGGTAGTACGAGTAGTTGCATTCCAAATTATTGTCACCTAAACAGGAAAGCAGTGCACATGTTCAGATGCATGTGCTGTTTCTAAGATATCGCAAAAGTCTGTCTGAGGTACCTTCCAATATTCGTTCTTCCAATATTCGTTTCAATATTCGCCTCTGACGTAATTACGAACTTAACAATTCGGTGCGAAGTAGAAAAAGGAATGTTAGGAAAACTCACCGAATTTCACATTCATACCACAGAGGGTTAGGGAACAGCAGATGGAAAACCACAAGGAATGGAGGGGAATCCGTCCCCCACCTACCTGAATAGGTTTAAGCCAATAATTGTTTCATTCCTTCGCATATTCAATGAGTCTCAGTTTACTGCATTCAGGCGGTCCAAAGCATCGGCATCAGAGACTCAATTTTTCATTGTGAGCAAGGTATGATCTTCCTTTGTATTGGACTGACGTTCACACTTCCGAGCAACTATTGGCACTCATCGCGCTGGAACGTCGTGTACATGATCACAATGCTCCGATTTTGGACATTCTCTGAAGGGGAACGCTTGCATATTGCACCAGCGGCCCAGCTGGATGGTTGTTGGTGATGCTCTGGAATCCAGTGGCTTCATTACACTTCATCAGGTCGACACTATGGCGTGTTTACCGTATGAAGTCCGGCTTTCATTACATCAGACCGACATTATAGCCTGTTTACCGTATGCAGTGGAGCACAGCTGAGCTCCACATGCAGCCTGTTTCCAAATTGGCTCAGCGTGCGAAGCAAATCAACAGACTCGGCTTGGCTTCGGCTGGTGGCGACACCAGCCGGTGTCGGGTAATGGTTGTGATTTGATATACCATGCATTACTTGGCACAAAATGAGGGTTAATTTAGAATGTACAAAGACAGAGTGGCAGCGGATTCCATTGCATACTACAAAGACTGTATTTGAATCGGGCGACCTTGATATTGTGTCACCATCACCCGTCTGGGACGTTCACCTGTCTGGGAGGCATCCCCCTATCGTCAGATTGGGGGATTATACCTCCAATAATTGTCTGGCGTATGATTCAATATTTATGCATGAGAAGCGTATGATACAGCTGCATTTGGTAGAAAAGTTCCGTTATGTGCAGTTCTTCCTTCGCTCTGTCGGATATGCCAGCAAATGGTAGCCTTGCTGAACTTGGATCCAAATGACTTGGATCGAAGCAGTCATGCCAGGCTACATCGCCAGGTTGTGACCCATTTGAAAGGGCTGCCGTCAACACAGCCTTGCGCCAACCAGAGGAGGATCAGGTTTTAGGCGGCAATTATATTGCCAAGCATGACATCACATTTCAATTTCTGATTTGTAAAAGGCCTCGTTTGGGGTGTTGACGGCCACAGTTCACTTCACACCTCACACTTAATTGTCAACTTGGTCCGAACACGGTTCATGTTTCATGCGACTTGTGTAAACAGCCGATTGCAACATATTGATCAGGAGCACCATCCCATCAGTCGCCATAGGTCGGTTGGTCTCCAGTGTCGTCACAATTCGGTTTCCAGAGCGTCATTATTCTGCTTTACTCGAGGCGTGGTTGATTAGTTCTTGTAGACAGGTATGGCGCAGCAATGTTCTGGCGCGGCGGCCCGCTGGCCGGCAGCACCCAAGCGTTGCTCGCTTCCGCCCGACCTGGAAGGTCACCGTTCAGAGATACAGGGTCATGCTACCGGGCTTTTTCGAAGTTTTAGGACAGAGCTACATGCTGCCGTTAGCTGCAGCTTTCGATATGATGTAGAACGAAAGGTGAAGGGGAGGGTCGACTTTGCCGATGAATAAGCATACCGGTCAATACCGATGACGTCACAACTGAGCTGAAATCAAGGGTGTAGCTTTGTATGCTTTTTGGAGGGAACTTGTCCCCCGTGATGGCTGTGCTCCCCTAATAATTTAAACGTTTAACGTAGGAACCCATGTGGTATGCATCCAATCCATTTGGGCCCGCCCATTGCCTTCATGTATTGTGCCCTCTCAATGATTTTCAGAAAGCTGCACTTATGGTTGGGATGGCCTAATGAACATATCATATGCTTGACTGGCCGACCTGACATTGACATGCGGTTATCGGCAAATTGCATGCTGCGTATAATCTACACGAGCACACACGCGCAGTGCCGCATGAAGTCCGGACGATCCGAAGATGGACATACGAAGTTTCTTCCATAATACTGAATTCGAGTTCTATAATTTTGCCTACTAAACGTCAAAATTATGTTACGAAATGAAGCGCTCATGAAGGCAAATCGCCGACATCTGGGCATTCATGTCTCCAATCCATAGGACATTGAGTGAAAATGTTTGTCTTATTCCTTCTCTTGTCAACTAGATAAGGATTTTCATCGATGTCCGATCGGTTTCATATGCATTGGAACATTGCCAATCACGTGGCAATGTCTTGTTTGTTTGTTGTTGTAGTGGCATTAGCACGTGACTGGTCAAATTGCAATTTTGTTGCACAGTTTAGCTCTGTTTGATCACAATCCAACTCTTTCTGGATATTTTTTTGTGCAATTTAGATGGCAATGGTTTTCTTTGCAATGATCTGTAGGTACAAGGATCCGACCACAAAATATTACCTGGTCGAATGAGTAGTACACGGTTAAGTTACCCGTCTCACAAGCGGAAGATTGTGGGTTCGAGTCTCACCTGTCGCTACCCTTCGCCCGGACCAATCGGTGTGAGAGATTGGCGACGCTGCATGACTCAACGGTCGACGTGTCGCAAAACCAATAAGCACCACTACCTGGTCTATTTTTACCTGGATTACCTGGAATACCTAGTAGAAATACCTGGTCAATTAGTTAAAACGACAAGACACATTACTTCATTCCTGCACAGCCGACTTAAAAACTGACATGGAGCGGCAGCCCGAGACGGCCGGAGGCAGCTGGTTCCAAGAGCCGGCGGCCTGCAACATGAATTCATCAAAATACAAGAAGGCGAATGCGGAATATTTTTCGCAATAAAATAAAATAATTTACATATACATATTCAGAATACTCCGCGAATCCAAAAACCCCGCCTCGCCCCAACTCATGAGTCTGATGTAACATCAGCAGCGTTCTTGAAATTAAGGTAGTTGTATTTTTATCGTTGTTGAAAATGACACTGAGGAGACAATGCTAATCGTGAGCGGCAATTGCAACAAAACAAGACGCTTCTGCGGCTTGAAGCGTGTGCAGAGCAGTGCCAGCTGTGGCGTTGGTATGTGTTAATGACACAGCTAGCCATGGGTATCGGTCAATTACTTGCCAAAAATGTATGTACATATGCTTCGCCATTGCCATGCTCAGGTTCCGAAAAAAAATGCGTAGGGCCCCGGAAAACCACGTTGGTGTCCCAAAATCGAACTGGGACCCCAATGAATCAGTCCGGCACCCATAAAAATTCAGCAGGGATCCAAAGAAATCAATCGGGCCCGGGCAATCGTTCTGGAGCCCTCAATATCACCCCAGATACCTGAAAAATCGCGTAGGACTCCGAAAATATTTGTGGAAACCACAAAGAATTGCGCCGGATCCTCAAAAAATTGCGCCGGTGCTCGGAAGTCGCTCCGGAACCCGGAAAGGCGACCCGGGCTCAGAAAATTTAGACGTGGCTCCGAAAAAAAATCGCGTCGAGCCCGAATAATTTCCATCGGGGCCCCGACAGTTCAGGGCCCTGGAAATTAACACCCAGTCCCGAAAAATTGAGCCAGAATCCGACAAATCGCATCAGAGCCCCCAAAATCGCTCTGAAGCTCGAAAAAAAATTCCAGTCGGTGGCCAAAGCATTTCCATTGAGGGGCTCTAAATACTTGTATGCTAAATATAATACTAAATACTAAATTGGCAGCGGGCGTCAAAAAGTCGCAACGGGACCAGAAACAATAAACGGGGACCATACAAAATCACGCTTGTGCCACAAAATCGAACCGGGACCCGAATAAAATGAAGCTGGTGCTCCGAAAATGTTCACAGGGACCGCGGAAAATAAATCGGGGCCTAATAAAGCACTGATGGCCTACGCAGTACGCTTTCTTTTTCGAACATTTCGCTCATAACGTAGTGAGATGTGATGTTCTATTATATGGATGAATGAGGGAAATCTTCAGCATAGGGGAATGGAGGGAGGCGAGAGGAGGTGGAGCAGTGCCCTGCTCCTCCCTCTCTGAGATCTGCCTCTGCCTATCACAATGTGCTGACTTAGAGTCCTGCGAACAGGAGGTAGAGAAGGTTTCAATGCGCGGCAGATCCCATTTTCCTGCCAGCCATTTATCTCAATCCAACTCTAGCATACAACCCATGGATGTGGTGAAAGTTTCCCATTTAGTTTGCATGCCACAATGCTGTTTTGCTAACGCGTGACGGCTAGGGTGTGAGCTAAGCGATTCTTCCCAGCGGTATTGACGCTGGACTTGACAATTCGGCTGCTCATTCGCTCGCAGACTCGGCGGGGTCGGCGTTTGACCACGGCCACGTCAGGAGCGACCTCTGCCCGCTGACCGCCAGTAGATGGTCCGCTCCCCCGCTGACGCACGACCTCGGCCAGTGGCCATGTCTGCGGCGCCTTGGCCGATCAGATACTTTGCCATGGCTACAGAGTGACCTTTGTTGTTTGATGGATGTGTACCGTGCCGTTCAGGCCACGAGCAATCCATCATCTCGCCGGCTTTTACCAGGTGTCTGAGCTGTTACAGTCCGGTGCGTACGTGCTGCATTGGTTTCGCGTAACTGACTGAACGAGACAAGCACTCAGCGAAATTGCGAAGAAAGTGTTGAACTCCGCAGGCGAGGAAGTGTTGAACTGAGCCAGATTGCGACTAAACGCGATACAGCCAAGCTGGGAGAGGCCAGATTCTCTCGTTCGCGGATCGCGAATCGAGCGATATTTGATAAATCGGGACGTTCCGGCATATTCGCAAATGCTAGGGCAGATAGCCTGACAGGGAATGATAGACCAAGATTCTCTTTGAATGGCCCATAAAACTGAAACCACAGTCGTGGATATTTAGTGCATCCGTGTGTAAACAGGTGCACTATGCTTCCATGCGAAGATAGAAGCATCGGACTTAAAAGCCTCGAGGTGCAAGTGAAGTTCTCGAGGGTAACAGAAAACATCTGTGTTATATATTATTCGTCTCTGTTATGCCAAATATTTCCGAGGAGGAGCTTCGGACTTATGTCCCAGCCCTCCAACAGCACATGTTGAAATGCATTGCACTAAAATTATTGAAGAATGTCGAAACGGAAGTGTAGTACCTAAGTTACAGCAGCACCCAAACAACAACCCAGTACGCCCCAGTATCCAAAATACAGCAGTCACCATCCATTTCAGCAACATAAATATGTGGTTCGAAGTCTCGCAAGCACGGTGCTAACCTTCCTGTCAGTATCAGAACGATGGCGACGGAGGGGGGGGGGGTAAACAAATAATCATTGGTACTCTCTCATCATGGGTGAACTTGGAAAAACTAACAAATGACTGAGCCGCAAAAGACAACTCCTCCTAAGACCCAGATGTGTCAGTCACCCGAGCTGAACAACGACCATACTGAGTTTCACCGTAGATCGGGGTACGACGGAACCGAAAGCACGAATTTTACGAAAACAGAAAATCAGAGTGATCCAAAAACTACACAAAGCCATAACAAATATGGCGGTACAGCCGAAAGACCCCATACCTGCTACAAGACAGGAGTGGTGTATAAAGACCCGTGTGCCAATTGTGAAAATGTGTACATTGACGACACAGAGCGGTCGATATAGATCCACATCACGGCACACAAACAACATTCAAGGCCAGCGAACACAGACAATAGCTCAGCAATAGCTCAGCACGTCTACAGATACCAACGTCGTATATAGCATGGCGCAATACACTAACACTAGACACCAAGCCCAACACAGACAACTCAGCAATAGCTCAGCACGCCTATACATACCAACACCACATAGCATGGCACAATACACTAATACTAGACACCGAACCCAATACAGGAAACTCAGCAATAGCTCATCATGCCTACATATACCAACATCGTTTATGAAATGGCACAATACACTTATACTAGACACCGAACGCAATACAGGCAGCTCAGCAATAGCTCAGCACGCCTACACATACCAGCACGTATAGCATGACACAATAGACTAACACTAGATTCCAAATCCAACATAAACAATTGGAAGATCAAAGAATTCAACGACATTAACTGACACGCACACGTCATCAACAAATCTGACCCATTTACGCTGCATGATCCTGGAATGTGGATCAGGCACCACACACCTCAGACTGGAATGTGGATCAGGCACCACACACCTCAGACTGGAATGCACCGCGACTCGAAATTCAATTTTTTGTTGTTGCTGAAGCCACTTCCCTACAATTGCAAGAATTGCTTTACCCGCAAAGAACATGAAAAAATACCCTCGTAGAATGTGTGTTTCAATATTTGCTTGCATCATTTTAGTACAATGTCTTTTCAATACATGCTGAATACAATGTATTTTCAATACATGATGAAGGGCTGAGATATTAGCCCGGGACGCGACCTGATAGTTATTTTGTGTAGCAAATACGAATAATATATTCCACAATTGCATGCCCGCAATAACAATCTACTACTTCAAAAGACTGATGCCATCGTTGCCGGATGAATGCCAATATATCGCTGATGAATGATATAAAACCCAGAGGCGAAAATGGAGAATCCTATCCAATTCGGGGAGGACGGCGTTACCCCCAACTTGGAAGCTTGCCTCTTCTGCACCTTACTGATCTCTCCTTGCACGCTCCACAGCTAGATGTATTGAAAGCTTAACTGGCGTATTTATTGTTACGATGTTCGACCTAAAACGCAAATATGCACATCATCTTTTCTTAGCCGGTGACAAGTCCATTTAGCACAAAAATGGACAATTATAATGATTTATAGATTTTGAACATGATCATAATAATCATAAACATTTCCATATTTGATCAATTCATGCACAAAGTGAACTAAATAAATAGAAAGGAATATACATCACTAAATTATTTGTATTCCCATGCCTAACTTCTACCTATAATACTCCCCACTTGCTCAGCTCATTTTTTTTAAAGCACATCCTTGCCCATGGGCGCAGGGAAGCTAAACAAGCTGTAGGGCAGATAGAGGCACTGGTGGAAATCTGTGGAGGGGCGCACTCAAAAGTTTGCCAGAGTATAATATTAACTGTGGAGAAACATAAACTTGGTTTGCATAACCTTGACACATTTATTATCACACCGCAAGGACTGCTGACGCAATGTTGCATTTTCCCTCTCTGCTTTCCGTCTAGAGGAGGATTGCTTATGAGCGAGACAGTAGGGCGAGCGAGGCTTCCTTCAGCAGGAAAAACTACACTTGAGCGGCCTGACTAGGCCTGACCTAGCACATCACCGGCAGCGGCCTTCAACTTCGCAGTGACTTCCTCTATAATCACGGAGTGAGCATGGACTTACGTGGACGGACGGACGGACGGACATTGGTGTCCAGACGACAGGTGGAACCTCAACGGACGGACGGACGGACATTGGTGTCCAGACGACAGGTGGAACCTCAACGGACGGACGGACGGACATTGGTGTCCAGACGACAGGTGGAACCTCAACGGACGGACGGACGGACATTGGTGTCCAGACGACAGCTGGAACCTCAACGGACGGACGGACGGACATTGGTGTCCAGACGACAGGTGGAACCTCAACGGACGGACGGACGGACATTGGTGTCCAGACGACAGGTGGAACCTCAACGGACGGACGGACGGACATTGGTGTCCAGACGACAGGTGGAACCTCAACGGACGGACGGACGGACATTGGTGTCCAGACGACAGGTGGAACCTCAACGGACGGACGGACGGACATTGGTGTCCAGGCGACAGGTGGAACCTCAACGGACGGACGGACGGACGGACGGACGGACGGACGTTGGTGTCCAGGCGACAGCTGGAACCTCAACGGACGGACGGACGGACGTTGGTGTCCAGGCGACAGCTGGAACCTCAACGGACGGACGGACGGACATTGGTGTCCAGACGACAGGTGGAACCTCAACGGACGGACGGACGGACATTGGTGTCCAGGCGACAGGTGGAACCTCAACGGACGGACGGACGGACGGACGGACGGACGGACGGACGGACGGACGGACATTGGTGTCCAGACGACAGGTGGAACCTCAACGGACGGACGGACGGACATTGGTGTCCAGGCGACAGGTGGAACCTCAACGGACGGACGGACGGACATTGGTGTCCAGGCGACAGGTGGAACCTCAACGGACGGACGGACGGACGGACGGACATTGGTGTCCAGGCGACAGCTGGAACCTCAACGGACGGACGGACGGACGGACATTGGTGTCCAGGCGACAGGTGGAACCTCAACGGACGGACGGACGGACGGACGGACGGACATTGGTGTCCAGACGACAGCTGGAACCTCAACGGACGGACGGACGGACATTGGTGTCCAGACGACAGGTGGAACCTCAACGGACGGACGGACGGACATTGGTGTCCAGGCGACAGGTGGAACCTCAACGGACGGACGGACGGACATTGGTGTCCAGACGACAGCTAGAACCTCAACGGACGGACGGACGGACATTGGTGTCCAGGCGACAGGTGGAACCTCAACGGACGGACGGACGGACGGACGGACGGACGGACGGACATTGGTGTCCAGGCGACAGCTGGAACCTCAACGGACGGACGGACGGACGTTGGTGTCCAGACGACAGGTGGAACCTCAACGGACGGACGGACGGACATTGGTGTCCAGGCGACAGGTGGAACCTCAACGGACGGACGGACGGACGGACGGATGGACGGACGGACGGACATTGGTGTCCAGACGACAGGTGGAACCTCAACGGACGGACGGACGGACGTTGGTGTCCAGACGACAGGTGGAACCTCAACGGACGGACGGACGGACATTGGTGTCCAGGCGACAGGTGGAACCTCAACGGACGGACGGACGGACGGACGGACGGACGGACGGACATTGGTGTCCAGACGACAGGTGGAACCTCAACAGACGGACGGACGGACATTGGTGTCCAGGCGACAGGTGGAACCTCAACGGACGGACGGACGGACATTGGTGTCCAGGCGACAGGTGGAACCTCAACGGACGGACGGACGGACGGACGGACGGACGGACGGACGGACGGACGGACGGACGAGACATTGGTGTCCAGGCGACAGCTGGAACCTCAACGGACGGACGGACGGACGGACGGACGGACATTGGTGTCCAGGCGACAGGTGGAACCTCAACGGACGGACGGACGGACATTGGTGTCCAGGCGACAGCTGGAACCTCAACGGACGGACGGACGGACATTGGTGTCCAGGCGACAGGTGGAACCTCAACGGACGGACGGACGGACATTGGTGTCCAGACGACAGCTGGAACCTCAACGGACGGACGGACGGACATTGGTGTCCAGGCGACAGCTGGAACCTCAACGGACGGACGGACGGACGTTGGTGTCCAGACGACAGGTGGAACCTCAACGGACGGACGGACGGACATTGGTGTCCAGGCGACAGGTGGAACCTCAACGGACGGACGGACGGACATTGGTGTCCAGGCGACAGGTGGAACCTCAACGGACGGACGGACGGACATTGGTGTCCAGACGACAGCTGGAACCTCAACGGACGGACGGACGGACATTGGTGTCCAGACGACAGCTGGAACCTCAACGGACGGACGGACGGACATTGGTGTCCAGACGACAGGTGGAACCTCAACGGACGGACGGACGGACATTGGTGTCCAGACGACAGGTGGAACCTCAACGGACGGACGGACGGACATTGGTGTCCAGACGACAGGTGGAACCTCAACGCCTCAACAACACCTTGCATATACCGTGTTATGTAGATAAATGCTACCGTCAAACGCTTTGCTAGCCCAACCGATGCAACGCTGCAGTTTCTGATGCACTTTACAGCCTTTATCAGGCTATTTGGATTCGTTCGCAGAGACCGAGTGACTTTGATGAGACCAGATAAAGGGCGATGCCTGGATAAATGTGTCAGATGGGGTAACAAATGTGTCTGTGGAGTCCATTTGGCTTGATGTTGCTGTGAGAAAAGGCAACAGCAATAAACTGAGAATAGGAGCTTTGTACCGATCAGGAACCTTGCCACATTCTCAGGAACTGGAGCTTGATAAGCTGATTTGTGAGGAAATCAGTAGAAACTATCAGAGGAAAGACCTTATTCTTGGTGACTTTAATCTAAAAGGATATGAAAATGTTGGTGTTGGCTCCCCAGCATGTAAACTGTTTAGGAAATGCCTTGAAGAGGACCTGTTCTTACACCAGTTTGTAACAGAACCAACTAGGCAGGGCTCATTCTTGGACCTTGTCTTCTCGGATTTAAGTGATTTAGTTCAAGACTTGACTGTAGGAGAAACTCTGGGAAGAAGTGACCAATAACATAATGAGATTCAAGGCACATGTAGCAGGGACAATCAAGGATAATTTGGCAAAGGTTCCAAATTTTAACAGGGCAGACTTTGACTGCATGAGAGCGGCTTTAAGTGCCATCAAATGAGAAGAAGAATTCTCCGATTTAAATGCCTGTGAAATGTGGGAAAAGTTCAAATCTTACTTGAGGGAAATTCAGATTAGACATGTCCCCCAAAAGCAAAGGCGCAAAAGAAGAATAGAAAAGCCAGCATGGCTTACACCAGATTTGACAAAAGCAATTAAGGCTAAGAAAGATGCATTTAGAGTATTTAAGGAAGCTTCAAATATAGTAAATCTAAGGTTGTATCAAAAAGCTAGAGACTCTGTGAAGCAGAAAACCAGAGCAGCAAAGCGAGCAAAAGAATTGGATTTGGCTAGGAACTGTAATGGGGACAGTAAAAAGTTCTTTAGTTTCTACAAGCTAAGTAAAGTTTCAAGCACAATTGGTCCACTGGAAGTAAATGGGATTACATTGAGTGAGGATGGTGAGATGGTTGAGGAATTGAGCAAGCAGTTTAAATCAGTGTTTACATTGGAGGATGTGACTAATCTGCCAACTGTGAACCACAGCTCAGCGACAGGTGATCAGTTACATGATGTTGATTTCATTAATAGTGATGATGTTTTGAATTATGTCAGGAAAATAAAGCCAAACAAGGCAGCAGGACCTGATGGAATTTATGCTAGCGTATTGCGGGAAGCTGAAAAAGAATTGGCAATTCCACTCAGTATAATATTTTGTAGATCAGTTTCACAAAATGAAATTCCAACCGATTGGAAAAGGGCAAATGTAGTTCCTATTTTCAAGAAAGGAGAAAGAGGGAAAGTTGAAAACTATAGGCCAGTAAGCCTCACATCACTAATCTGCAAGGTACTTGAATCAATTTTCAAGGATAAAATAGTTAGTTTTCTGGAAGGAAACAGAGTGATTCAAGATACTCAACATGGGTTTAGAAAAGGGCGATCGTGTCTCACAAATCTCTTGGACTTTTTACATTTTGCTACAGAACAATTTGATAAGGGAAATCAGGTTGATGTAGCATATCTTGACTTTAGCAAGGCCTTTGACAAGGTACCTCATACACGGTTAATGATGCAGCTTCAGGCCCATGGTATTGTGGGTAACATCCTAAAATGGATAGGGTTGTGGCTTTCAGATAGACAGCAGAGAGTGATGCTAAATGGTACAAAATCATCATGGCAAAATGTTCTGAGTGGAGTCCCCCAGGGGTCAGTACTGGGACCACTATTGTTCATTATGTTTGTAAATAACATTGAAAGTGGCCTAAGCAGTAAGGTTTTTAAATTTGCAGATGATTTGAAGGTCTTTAGGGCAATAACAGGGCACAATGAGCAGGTCTTGCTGCAGAAAGACTTAGACGAGCTTGTGAAGTGGTCCGAAAAATGGCAAATGAAATTTAATTTTGATAAGTGCAAAATCATGCATGTAGGTAGGCAGCATATCAAGGCTCCATACTTGATGGGTGGCCAAGTACTATATGTGACTCAGCAGGAGAAGGACTTAGGTGTTATTTTGAACACAAAATTGGGGGCATCAGAACAGACCAAAGAAGCCAGGAAGAAGGCACTAAGAATGCTTGGGGCAATAAATAGGAATGTATCATACAAAAGTGAGGAAGTCATCAGGAAGCTTTATTGTGCATATGTCAGGCCACATCTGGAATATTGTGTCCAAGCTTGGTCCCCTAGTTATGAAAAAGATTGTTGGCTTTTAGAGAGAGTACAAAAGAGGGCAACAAAATGGTGAATGGTATGGGCAACCTGGCATATGAGGAAAGATTGAAGAAATTGAATATGTTTTCACTTAGATATAGAAGGCTGAGAGGAGATCTCATCGAGGTCTTTAAATTTGTGAATGGTCAGGAACAGGGTTATCTCAGGGAACTGTTTGAATTTAACAGAAATGATGCAATTAGAGGTCATCAATTCAAAATTAAAGTTAATCACAGCAAGACAAGGTTAAGATAGTCCTTCTTCACCAACAGGGTAGTAGAACACTGGAACCAGCTGCCAGAAACCATTGTCAGTAGCAACACACTGAACATCTTTAAGAACAGCATAGACAATCATTACAAGAATAGGGGGCTTATTTTTCTGTATTCCAGGGAGAGTTGATCAACACATTTGGTGGACAACTGGTTCAGTGTACAGAGTGCAACCAAGAAGGGCCCTTGTGGCTCATAGTTGCACTGATCTTTTATGTCTTTATGTCTTTATAACAAACAGCATCAATGTCGTTGGTCTAAAGACAAACATCTGAAGCTTTCGGTGTAGTGAGTGAGTAGCACATGCAATAGTTCAATCTAGATTACCTGGAGAGTAAGCATTGTCATTAAATGCTTTGGATTCCTCCATTCAGTGATGCAGGTAATTTAGATTGGCATTGGTATTGTTCGGCGAAAATGCATACACTTAGCGCGCCATGCCATTTTCTCTATCTCCATATAAGGTGGTCTGCTTTATTACATTGCAGTTGTTGTTGCATTCCTACGAAAGGATCGTTTGCTCACAAATTGAAAGCGCCCTCACCCACACCCCTGTCGCCATAGGCTCCAATCAAAATTATGTGGAACCGCCGCGTAGTGCCATCAGCGCTGGCATCACTAAATGTCCGCGGCAGGATGGATTTTGGCCCGAGGGTGTTTGTCCCGCCACGGCCTTCAGCGGCCCGCCATTCCGTGGCGCCAACTGTCACATTTGGCGCGGCGTACATTTTGGAAATAGTTTGATAAAGGCGTTGCTCAATCTGGTGAGCTGGAGGAACCGGCAGCGGTGAAGTTTCCCCTCCGCGCGCCGGTTACTACGTGATGTCAATGGAGGCGTTTTGGCATGCTCACCCGAATCCTGATAGGCTGGGATTTACAGCTGAGTGCAGACACATGGCCAACCCGATCTCCGGATTCGTGAATCTCCCTTTGTTCAGATTCGTGTATCTTCCGATCTCCAGATTCGTGAATCTTTAGATCTCAAGACTCTTGAATCGCCGGATCTCCAGATTCGTGAATCTCCCGATCTCTAGTTTCGTGAATCTCCAGATCTCCTGAGTCATCAAGCTCTCCCAGAACCGTCGCAACCATTCGCAATGTCTGGAACTTCGCAAATCGATGAAGAAGTACCTCGCACAACAAAGTACACGATTTCAGAAAGCTAATCCACAAGATCCACACATTTACTTCACCTTTGTTCAGAGGCAGACTGAAGGAACTTACAAGGTCACGAATTAAGCGCTCATTCTCCCATATCCACCATATCCAAACAGTTCGACTGCAGTTGTCAATTGGCTTGTGCGAGGATTCTTTTGAGAAAATTGCCTTAAAAGCACTAATATGAATCCAACATATTCTGCCCAGCTTGATGCAGTCTTGGGCGTAAGAGCGGCAAAAGGAGTGGCGGGGTCAAAGCCGATTTGGGCTATTATTTCAGTTAACGCCATGGGGTTAATGGTTAACATCCGAGAGAAGTGTGTGTGGATGGGGGGACATAGTCCCCAGCGCATTTCTGCTTCTACGCGTAGCTTCATCTCTCTTCATTTCATTCTTTCTTCTTTCTCATCTAACTTCAGCCCATTCTTCATCTCTCAGCTGCACCGACGATTCATATCCGAGACAAGTGTGTGTGTGTGTGTGTGTGTGTGTATGTGTGTGTGTGTGTGTGTTTGTGTATTAACCGATCGTGTCAAAGTCGTCAGGCAGGACCGCATGCGGCCCCATGTAGTTCCGGATCGTGAGTGGAGGAAGCCTCCCGGAATCCCAGTGGGACCTCCTATAATCCAATGGAACTACCTATAATCCCAGGGGGTCTTCTGTAGTCGTAGGGGAACCTCCTGTAATATTCGTGGGTTCCTACTGCAATCCCACGTGCTCCAGTTGTAATCCCAGGGGCCGATCCTGAAGTACCAGCGGGGATTCCTCACTCCCTCCTGTCCTGTACTCCCTCCTGAGCCTCCTGCATTCCCAGGAGAGTTTACAGGAGGCATGCAGGCCTCTCTGGGCCTCCTGCAATCCAAGGTGACTTCCTGTAGTCCCAAGGGTTCTCCCAATGCGGGCTCCTTGGCAAGGGAGTGTCATCCCCCTTGCTAGCTCCAGGGGCCACTGATCCCCAGCCCCTCTGGTTCCGCAGCCCCTATCGGCTATGCGCCTGACAGGCAGAACTCCACGACTCCGTGCTGCGGGTGGACCGCTGACGTGAAAAGCGTCAATGTTATCGCTTGACTACGTGACCTGCAAGCAGGAAAAGAACATCGATGACATCGTGATAAGTGACATGAAGATGATGCGGATGCATAATCCGTTTTAACATTATCAATATCTTCCACTGAACTGCAATGCATTTTATGTTTAATGTGTATTGTCAGGACATTTGAAAACGACTTCGAAACATTTGTGTTGTCGCAAAATGCGACATTTATATATGCAATATGATTAATGGCAGCCGAATGACACAGCCGGACAGCAAGCATATACCTGCCGGCGACATTTATTGCTTTCTAGTGTTGTTCCAGAGATGCATTCGGAAGCGGAAAATAGCTGCTCTTGGAACTGCCATGAATGAGTTTTTGACGTGACTTGTTTGGAAACAGATGGATAAGAAAGAACGCTGTCAGCGCGGCCCACATGGTGTTATCGTATGTTTGGTTTGCCATGCAGCGGTGTTTGCTAGCTGCCATGCTGCTTCTAGCTGGCAGCTGCAGTTTGTTAGCTGCCATGCAGCTGCGTTTGGTAGCTATGGCTGAACACCAGCCAGGAGGAACGAGCAACGTCAGCGGCTGCACAGCCAGCACGGACGAGCAACGTCAGCGGCTGCACAGCCAGAACGGACGAGCAACGTCAGCGGCTGCACAGCAAGCTTCGCTTTGGCTTTGTTGCCAAAAAATGACAAATCTGGTCTGCTAGCACTGGTGGATATTTGGCGAACTTCCCTGGCAACTTACTCATCTCCCCTAAGCTTGCCGTGACCTCCTCTTCGATATTTACGTTGTCGATTCATTCTGGCTTTATCTTCTAATCTGAATGCATAGGCATCGGGAGCATTTGTTCACCAATGCCGTATAAATATATTTCAAAACCGATTTTAGTATAATTGTGTGACTGACAACCAATGTAGGAGGGGGAAGACGGTACTACCATCTTCCTTGAACTATTATTCGTCTATTCGTCAATAAATTAGGTTATTAACTTGGCACCTCAGAGCGGCTAAATGGGTTCACTGAACGCTGACACCTGAAAGACTGCGCTCTATGATTAGCACACATGAGCTGAACATAATCTGGTCATGTGGTCTGCAACACAGCAAGCTGAAGCACAGCATGAATGAATGTCACATCAGGAACAGCTTGTGCTATTCCGCGGGGTCCAGGAAGGCCGCGGCATTTGCGGAATATGCTCTGATTCGAACACTTTGTACGATATTCACTTTGTACGCTTGGGGTCATTCTTAGAGCACGCGTAGTAGACGCAGAAATTCCGCCTATTGAAGTCCTACTTCTTCAAACAACGAGCGACTCGAGCGAGCCAAAGCTACTTCTTCAAACTACGAGACACACAAATGAGCACGGAAATGCATATTCCAAGAAGGATGAGCATGCGAGGATGACACGCAATTTACAAGTGACGAATTATTGCGGAGTACATAACCTCACCGCAGGTCGCATCCGGAAGAAGCTTATTCTTATCCTGCCGAGCCAGCGCGCCGAGCCCATCCGCGCCGAGTCTCACAGACATCCCAGGAGACACCTCGCGGCCGAGTTGCAGAGGCGTCCTGCATTACGGGCCAAATGTTGCGCAACCCAGTGCAGGCTAACGCTAATTGTGTTTGGGCACACAAGTTTCGAGTTCAATTACCTGCCCATCCGCCTCCCGGCAACCATATATTTGCTGTGGCCGTGCCTCCAGGGTATTGTCCATGGCCTCTCAATCCTCGTCTCGAGCCAGAGGTGCCCGGCGTACCGGCGTCGGAGCCACGCCTCCGCTTCTGCACTGGCTGGCGATGTTGCGAAACGTGATTATTCATGTCACTGCTCGTTGACAAGTCACCGGTCACATTCGCTGGTGGCCTTTCAGTGCATTTTCGGTGGACGGAGGGATGGGCAAATTGCAATCCGCAGCGAACATTCTGTGAATACGAAAGTTTCGACTAGCATAGTTCTTCATAAGCAATGTGAGCCTGGTTCATGGCGATGCCTGGCTGTATGTGCTGATGACTTGACCGGGCTGCCAATTTATACGGCAATGAAACCCTACAATCAATGATGGCGTAGCGCAACTAACTTAATGATGAATAACTATTGACAGAATTGCTAGCATATGCGAACCTAGCTTCGGGGCGTTAGGCGTCATGAGTGGACATAATACTGGTGGCGCCGCTCTGGTGGTGGGTTTGTGAAGGAACACCACCAGAGTTGGCTTGCTATGATTAATGCTATATTCTAGTTTCTAGAGGAGGTGCAAGTAATTTCCAATGGTCAAATTTGACAACATTGAAACAAGCTCCCTTATGCTGTGTAGTTCGTTTTATTATCAAATCATTTCACCCTGTCACTTTGCCCTTAAAGTGTAATGGGAGCAATTGTCCACTCAACATCTTGTAATACAAACGTATCATACATCTTCTGTGTGATGTGCTGACAATTTACAATGTTCTTATTTAAACGAAAATCGAACGTGCTACAATTTCATATCATCTTGAACAACTTCCATGAAGGTTCAACCCTATCACTTTTGCACTCAATTGCAGAATTTACGTCCCAAGTTATCACATTGTATTCCTTTAAATTGTATATCAGATGTTCTACATTACCGAATTAATTTCCAATGGTCTCAAATAAACCGGCATAAAATCATCTGCCTTCTGATGTCATACTCGACTACTTTCATAGATATCTAACCCTGTCATTTTTGCACCCAATTTCAGGATTGGTGTCTCGAATTATCACATTGAATTCCTTTAATTTGCATATCAGATGTTCTACATTGGCGAATTAATTTCCAATTGTCTCAAATAAACCGGCATAAATCAGCTGCCTTCTGATGCCATACTCGACTACTTTCAACGATATCTAACCATGCCATTTTTTTAACTTTTAACGTGAAGCTTTCCGGCATCATTGAGGTTCTGGCATGGCTCGATGCACGTCAAGCGCCGACGGTTGCTGTCCAGAGGATCCGTAGAGCATCCGAGCGGTGTCGCGACAAAAAGTAAAGTTCCACCCTTCAACAATACTAAGCAACATCGACTCTGTCACGCCAATATGGTGTAGGTGAAATTCACGGTTGTAGATGCATTCTTTCCATTCAACGCCCATGAGCGTAATGTTCTTAAACAATATCGAGAAAACCTGTCGGGCTCAACTCCAGTGGTGGGGGACCCGTTGGGGCCCATTAACATTCAGGGAATGGTCGGCGCCCCCAAGCGCGCTCCGTCACTGAATGTCGGGCGGTCGGGGACGGGCCGCGGGCCGCGGGGCCCGCCGGCTATGATGGAAAATAGTTATATAAGCCAGTACGCAAAGTAACAATATGCACAATATATCACTGTAAGTGGCAATGAAATTAACATCTGAAGACAAGCTAACTTTCATGAATGCACTTCGCATCATATTTTATGGAGAAAGGACCTCATAAATTGCAACTATATTCTTCGCGCACGCACTAGTGAACATCCGGGCGCGCTTGTCGCGGGCGCATATTTCAGAGTCCTTGAATGGCATCAGGAACCTACCTGTTTTCTTTCTTTTCTGGAGATCCCTCGATGTCCGCACTAACATTGCGTCTGACGCCTAACGGAAACTGAAAGTTTTTGTTTCGTTCCGTCTCGTACCACCTGTCAAACGGTGTCTCGTACCACTTGAGGAAAAGTCGTCTTTCCGTCTCGTACCACCTGTCAAACGGTGTCTCGTACCACTTGAGGAAAAGTCGTCTTTCCGTCTCGTACCACCTGTCAAATGGCGTCTCGTACCACTTGAGGAAAAGTTGCGTGATGTTCTAATCAAGTCGATTCGGTTGAGGTCGGGGAAGCGCTGGGGTGACAAAGATGGTGCTTCCGTCTTCAAGAGACAGAAGGTAGTGGCCATATAACCAAGAATAATAACAGAAAGATAATTTTGGTGGCCTTTTTCATCGGTTAGTACAGTAAAAAAAACAAAAAACAAGAAGCCATTCGGAATATTGCTATTATTATTATTGGATGACGAATGGATGTTGGATGATAGTAGGCTTTTTGGATGTCGTTGATGTTTGTTGTTGGATACACGCTTAACGCGAGGATGTTTTATATTGTTGTTGTTGTTGTTGAATGACGGATGGGCGTGGGATGTGCGGAGGGTAGTTCGGATTTTCATTTCCCTAAGAGTATTACTGTTTCATTTGGTTTTCATTTGCCGCGACTCAAATAATTTTTGTTCGTCCAACTGGATATCAAATTTTGCTTAAGCGCTACGATAGTTGAAATGTTCTTTATGCAATCTTAGTTCAAAGTGAAGGTTTCAATTATAAAGCAAGGAAGAAATCGCATAGACCTCTGGCATTGTGGATGCCATTTGTATTGTCTGTCGACTGTTCCTAATTGGAAAAGTGTTGATACTCACTCTATTGGAAGACATGGCCCGTAGACTCGCGGAGAACAACACAGACGAGCAGATGGCCACACCATGTCTCAACATGTCCGTGACTGAAAGCAGCCGTGCATGAGCCATCTTACACCAATAGAAGGATGATGGGGGGGGAGGGTAACTGTGTGATTGATCACAACGTAGCGGGGCCAATACAGCCCTAATTCGCTCCTGCTAGCACGGGAAGTTGAGGGGTTTTCCGCTCGAGTTGCTTTCCTTCAGAGCCTAAGGATTCAATAGATCCATCCACACTGCTCGCCAGTGCTCTTGCTGCTCGTTTTCTTCTTCATGCCTGACTCCGCGAACGATTTGTGGACTGTATTTGTCGGCTTATCGGAATGCAAAACATTGCTGATGTTTTTTTATTTGTTTTTTTTTAATAACTGCGTTCCACGGTGCATCGGCCACTGTGTGGCCATCGATCGGCAGACCATAATTGAAAAAATTACTCATTTCAAGGTTCCTGTTTCCGGTATCAAGGTTCCTGTTTCAAGGTTCCAGTTCAAGTTCCCACGATCTGTGAATTTGTGTGCAACATTCAGCGACAAAGCGGTCCACTTGATCACACTGGTGGCCCATAGGACCTACGCTAATGCTCCACTCTAATGAAATGAAACCCGCGGTGCATACAACATCCGAGTAACTTTGAGACAATGGGTCGTGTGCTTCTCTTTTTCTGGAAAAAATGGCAAGGCGCATACTCGAAATAACACATCGCTTAATCAGGGAACTTCTTGTAAAGTATCACCTCGGTTTTAAGCCCATAAGTTTATAACGAGTACGGACACGTAAAGCAACGTGAAACTCGTCAGCGTCACCTGCTGGAGAGGACCAAAGCCTTCAAATAATTATGATAAGCAGGAAATTACCAAGAGAAAAGTCCGAGACGAATTTCTGAGATGCATGCCCGCGAGGCACAGCACAAGCTCTACAGCGGATAACGAATCATATTACACCTACCGTGAGGATGCTGGTGTATCGCACTGATCCTGTTGCATTCGTCCTGTCTCAGATACATACGCATCAGTTCTCATCCATCATGGCTCTTCACACATTATCGCCAGACTGCCGACCCAGACCAACGGAAAAGTCGTCAAGCGTGTACAAACTCATTCTGATACACAACTTGGAATATTCTTACGAGTAACTTCATTCCGTTCTAGGTTGTCTTCTCTGATCAGCAGAGTTGAACGAAACGGTATCGCTTCACTACTTCGAAATTGGCGAACCTGTTCCAGAATCCAGGTTTCAAACTGAGAATGGCCAACTCAGGTAGCACTATGAACAATTGCACATTCCTAGGTTCATCATTTCATCTGATTGTCAGCTATTTGCTTCCGTACATCTGTGTATTAGCTATTTACTCCACAAACGCCTCACAACGTGGCGCAGATACGCGCCCACGCACGCCCATGAGCCCCTTCCAATCCCTCCCTTGGCATTCAGCGCACAACAGTCCGCACTAATGGCTAGAAGTTTCGCTGCAGCCAATTTGTGGGATACGTCCAGGAGTTATTACGCGTCACACTGGAACTGCCACACGCTGCTTTCAGGAATTCTCGGCAATTTTCTTCCGGGAAAGTTGGCGATACGCTGGAAGCTTCTCATCCCTTGATACGCATCTTTTAGTATCCAAGACAGAGAACTGTCATTAGGCTAGCGGCCACATCGTCGTGCGGAAAATACACCAGGCATTGCTGAAACGGCTCATCATAAAGTTTCTCTTTCGACACAGTTTTTAAATTCGGTCTTGAAAGTCCACCAATTGTCTGAAAGTAACACAGAACGGATTGAAATGGAAGGGAGGTGGGAGAGAAAGTCCTTATACACTAGCCCAAAGATGACGTGAATTGAAGGACAGTGTATTTGTCGGTAGTTCCCAGTCATTCCAGCATGCCACTATTAACAGAATTGCTTAAGCCAAGGAGCACCTCCCAGAGTTTACCTGGGCGCCTCAGGTGAACTTGCGAGAGAAGCGAAAAGTGCCTAAGGGAGAACCATTGGTTTGCAACTAATGGAATGAAAGGCAGAAAGGGGCACACATTAGTCGAAGGGGTGTCAATTTCAGCTGTAAAAGGGGGGCACTCGGATTTTATGGCCGGAAGGTTCCAAGATCGTCCCTCGCTCGTTCTGGATCCGCGACTCTGCTTCAATTCACCTCACGAGCATTCTAAGTTTGACGACTTTTAACTATGCTGATTTACTATGTTACTCACCAGGAAACATACGTCACTAAAAATATCCCATCTTTCCCAAGTCTGGCAGGCATAGACCTCCACTCCAAAACTATCACATCTTAGCCATGTCTGGCTAGCGAAGACCTCCACTGAAATGAGACACTCATCATCAGCACACGAAAGTACCTCCCTCACAAACGGCCACGACGCGACGCAAGTGAACTTTGGCCACACCACACACAACAATCGCGCTCGAGAGGAGACCGAGGCAGGGTGGTGGGGGTGGGGAGGGGCGCTGACCACCGCACCACTGAAAATAGCCAGCACTAGCCTGGCCAACCACAGTACGATGAGGATGGTTCCGACACAATTGAGTTGTGCACGTGGGGTGGTTTAAGGAACTGTTGGTCGCAATCAGGGGGCAACGATAATTGGTACTGGTAATGGTAATCTAACACTTCTTTCTTCAATATTTGTAAAATATATGCAAAATGCATGCAACGTAAAATCAATGGCTAGGGATCCTGAACCATTGCAATGTTTAAATTATTTTTGATTATTATTTGATGGGAGACGGTGTTTTTCGGTCTAATTTGAACATCTTGAAATGTAACTTAGCCTCCTACACGATGCTTTGGCCAACCAATATCAGATCTAAGGAATTCCAACACCGAAAATATGAAACTGTTGGTAGATATTCATAAGCACTTGCATGCACGCATGCATTTACATATACATGCATATATATATATATTGATATATATATATATATATGTATATATATATATATATATATGTATATAAATATACATATATATGTATATATATATATATATATATATATATATATATATACATATATATATATATATATATATATATATATATATATATATATATATATATATATATATATATATATATATATATATGTATGTGTATATATACATATATATATGTATGTATGTATATATATATATATATATATATATATATATATATATATATATATATATATATATATACATATAGAGAGAGAGAGAGAGAGAGAGAGAGAGAGAGAGAGAGAGAGAGAGAGAGAGAGAGAGAGAGAGAGAGAGAGAGAGAGAGAGAGAGAGAGAGAGAGAGAGAGAGAGAGAGAGAGAGAGAGAGAGAGAGAGAGAGAGAGAATATATATATATTGGCAGGAGATCTTCTTTTACACCTTGACTGTTGAAGAGAAGAGCGCATTTAGCTTTAACAAGATCTCTGTCTAGGTTTTCGATTGATCGTATTGTTTTCTTCATTTCATTAGATAGCTGGTAAATTATTTCACGAAATGACATGTATAGTTATATTGGGTTATCATCGTTTCGGATTCAAACATTAATCCATTTTCAAAATCACCGCTCTGCACAATGCAAATAAACACATACAAGTATGCTTCAAAAAATGAATTGAGCTCTGATTTCACACAAGATATTCTTGCAACATTATTTCACATTTCGGGAATTCCTGAAGGGCCACTCACGAAACAAGTATATTCTCATTTGAACTATTTACAACAGCCATGGAGCACTGGATCGCATTTACATCCTAACGTTTTTGCCCCCACCCTCGCGCTTTTTGTCATGCATTATTCCAGAGTGACAACGAGTCGTGTGTACTGACGTGTTTATTTATTTCTGGTGTGCGTTCACCTATGTACAAAGACCCTAGCCCCATGAGGCGGGTGCGGTCCGGACAAGACGTGATGAGTGAGTCTTCGTATGAGCATGGAAATTTGTGAACTACATTGATACGTTTTAGTTTTTCTCTGTTGGCCTGAAGATTGTTTTTCATCACAAGATTACAGCTTTTCATGTTTTTATAGTAGACGACGAGTTTTGGCTGATCTTTGTTGTTGGTGCATGTGATGTTGTTTGTTATAATGTCCTGTATGACTCTCTCATCCACCTTCATATAATTTCGACAGTAGAGGTGGATGTTGTTTGTTCGGTCTGTATATGTCTGGTTGGTGTTCCTGTTCAAGTGTTTCTTGATTTCGTCATCAACCTGTGTGTTTGTGTAACCATTGTTTACTAAAACCTGCCTTAACCTGCCAAATTCTGCACGAAGAAGTTGCTAGGAAGAACCATTACAAATTGCTCTCTTTTCAAAGGCACGCGGAAACTCTGTTTGTATCTTTCGGGACACTCACTTTTTGCGTTCATGGCTAAGCCAATGTTGGACGGTTTCCGGTATACTGAGGTACACAATTTTTTATCAATGGGGCTTACAAATACATATAAAAATGATGCATGTTGTGTAAGAAAAGTGAGTTACAGTCAGCTAAGATCCCGGAGCCAGGACAGATAAAAGGCAGGGCACGGCCTCGTCCGAAAAAGGTTTTTAGATGGATATTGAAGCATACCCATGATACATCTATGCAGGGTATAGTCAAAAGTAAGATCTAGGAACATTGCCAAGTGACCACATAGGAATGAAAAATACGAAAAGTGACCTAAAGTCAGGTCACTGCGCTAAATGGAGGCTTGAGCTGGAGAAAAGCATTTCATGCATAACTATAAACATATATAAATACATACATAGCATAACATAACAAAACACATTTAATGACTGTTGATGTTTGTCAGAAAATGTAGAATATATATCATATGAAATTAAGGCCCTTAATGTTCACGTTTCAAGTTGATATCAGGTCAGATCATTGAGGCATGATCAGAACCGTCCCAAGAACACATGTATCGCAGGCAATATTGAGGCTAAAATATTTTGTTTCAATTACATTTCAAGTACAACATGGCTAAACCGTATTGCACTGTAATGTTGCACACTGATTTCGTTCTTAGAACCCCAAATCAATATTTCGAACTGTTATTGGGGAGGCATTATAGAGGAAGAACCAATGCTCAGCGCTAGTTTGCTGCCTTTGCCCTGAATCCACCTCCCGGTCGGGAAGTTCCAGTTCTATAGCACAATTTCCACGACGAGTTTCAAGTACCCACATAGCGAGCATGGCCGCCTGGTGCCTGGGCCTCCGACACTGCCTGGCCAGTTGCCAACTGGTCATCCCAGCCGGGGGCGTTAATTGCGAGCGTGCGGAGCTAGACGACCCGTTGCGCCAAGACGTTTGCAGACCGCCGACTTGTCTACTGAGCTAATGGGACGGCAACTTGTCTGGCGAGGCTCGGAAAATGTCGTGCGGAGCTACACGACCCGTTGCGCCGAGACGTTTGCAGACCGCCGACTTGTCCACTGAGCTAATGGGACGGCAACTTGTCTGGCGAGGCTCGGAAAATGTCGCACAATGAAGTGAAGCAAAGTGCATTTCCCTGGACATTTTCATCCAACATCCATCTTTACGTTGGTGACACTAATTACTTTTTCCTGGATGCATCTTGCTTCGAAAATGATCAGTTGCAACGGTCGATCGTATATTTCCCGGTACGCGACCTTGACCTAATCAGTGATCATGGCCTTTGCACGTGTCGGTGTGCTAGAACAAGACTTCAATTAGCACGTCACCAACATTGAAGCACGAAGGCGCTTTTCCACGGCCACAGTCCAAAAACTACGGCGAAGGCCTGGCGACAGACAGCCTACGCTCCCAGCATTAGCCAGCTTGACCTGATCCGGAAGGCAAAATAAAAGAGCTAGAGAAAACTGCTGTGCTGTTTAAGATGTTATGGAAAAACATGTCTACCGTATCTTTCTACCTAGCTTAGAACAAAAGTTAGTGGGGGTGGGGGTGGGAAGGATCGAACCGACCCTTCCACACCGCGAGGGATATGAAATTCTGCGGCACTGCCGACGTCTCGCGCCAGCGGGCGGGTGGGCGGCTGACGTCACCATCGGGGCGTGGTGTCCGGCTGACGTCACTATCGGGGCGTGGTGTCCGAGCTGGCGGACACGCGGCGCGCCGCCGACCACTGACGAAGCCGATTTACCGGCGTCACATGCCAGCCACGTCGACACCGGACGGGCGGCCGACTTGGTCAGCTTATGGCGGCCGGCCAGGCTGACAGACGAGCGCTGCTGCCCTGGGACTGCCGTGGCGCCGGAATGTCGGCTTCACTGATGCCAAACGACACGCGTACATACATTGTACGATGACATGGTGGCATGGTATTTGGGCCTGCTGCTGCTCAGGCGACGATGCAGTGCTTTAAGCTGGGCAGCTTGATGGCGAGCGGCACCAGACCGACCGTTGGAGTCCGCTGGAGACCACAGAGACTGCTGTTAAACTCGGCCAACCCGTGCGATATGTGGGGCTCCTCGATACCCGCTGTTCCACTCGGCCTGGGTGTGAATGATCAAGTCCGGTCGAAACGCCCTAAAGCCCAAATGACTAACTAACTAAATTCCACACGGCCAATTTGTGCGATACGTGGTACTCCTCCATACTCTCTCAATGACCGACGTTAGGCTTCACGATGGCGACATGCATTTCAAGTCAGCGGAATTGGACTACTCTGAGCTGTTCCCGAGATTGATCAATAGCCGGACAATGGTTATCGAACGCGAATGTCTTGGTCTCCGGAACGGTCCAAATGGACATTAACCATTGACAGTTTCCATCACACTTCGGTGGGTGGTGAGGAACGCAGCCAAATACGACATTGAACCCACGCGCGTGTGGAGGGTCTCAAACCCATTGAAGGACACAAATGGCTCCAGCTAACTGAATAATAGGACGAGAGCTTCTAAACAATTGTCGAATTTGTGTATTCGAGACCTCGAAAATGCACTCAGGGTCCTTTTGGGGGCATCTTTTCTCCATAAATGCACCACAATTATCGGCTGAAACGAATCGAATTGCGCGGCGTGGATGGGGATGGGAACAGGAGAACTGCATATAAATAATTCCAGGAAGATGGTCGGCGATAATGTATCCTTTGTTTCCGCCAATCCCTCCACACCCACTGCCTTGATTTTTATCTGCAGTCTCGGCATTATGCTGCATCACTCCACTAGCATTTCAACCATGCATTTCAAGGTTACAGGAAGTATAATCAGCTAAAATGTAATTGGCGTTCCTCATTGCAATCAATCAATTTAATCTACTCGTAGACGAAGAATTTGCCCTGCCTCGGAAGACAATGGGAAGCTGTCATTCCATCAAATTCCACTGAATAAGACTCAACGGTCGGCACGTATCTGATCCAAACTCCAGCTTATCTGACAAAAACAAGTGACCGTTGTTCCACACCGTGATATGTCATGATATGTGATAGAGCTCGAAGCACGATATTACGCAAGCCGGAGTTTTTCGCCATGGGAAGGAATAAGTAGCGCCCTTTCGATCAACATTTTCGAATCCTTCTGATGTGATTATCTTCTAAGGCTATGTGATATATACGGCCGGAACTTCGCGAAGCTCATTAGAAGGGAGGCCGGATGGTTAGATGTAAAATTGATTGCCTAACACACATTTCATGGACTTTATTTAAAACACCATGTTGCAATTCGAATTATTTCGGGGGAGAGAGGGAGGGGAGAAAATTGGGCGAGCATTGAAAGGACTCGTGCCCCCACAAAGTGATGGAAACTACATCCATAATTTCTAATCTCTCGTTCGCTCATGGTATTTTGCCAACTTCCCCAGTGCAGAAGGTGGTGGTGGTTGTGGTCCCCTAGTGTGTTCGAAAGGAGAGTGTTAGTGGCATTAAATAAAAGCATGTGCTGCACGTGTCAAAATCTCACGACTGATGCCTGGTATTCTCTGTGTGGCTAATTAACTTCCCAGGTTAGTTATACGATGAATTGTTTGGCAAAAAACGTGAATATTGGCGTTTGACAGTTCATTACGTAGAACCGAAAATTTATGCGCTCTGGAGATGTCTCATATGATATTATCATTATCTTGGAATACTAACAAAGTGCAATGTGCTATATTTCGATAGATAGGTAAACAGTCAGATGAAGTCGAATTGTTGGCATATTTTTCGAAACTTCTGAAGCAATTCCCTAGGATGCAATTATAATGTACTGACAGCAAGGGCGTCGCCACCGGGGGGGCAGGGGGGCAGTCGCCCCCCCTGCCGTGAAACTGGGGGGGCGCCGCCCCCCTGAAATTTGAGGAGGCCCCTATCCGCAAATGCACAGCAAAAAAAGGTGAACAAGGAGGCCGACGGGACAGAATGTCATGCTGTCAATGAGGCGTCAAGACTGACGAGGTCACCAGGAAATATAATACCCAAGGACGAAAAGGAAATACCCAAGGACGAAAAGGAGGACCCAAGACGTAGAACAGAGATTTGGAGGAGGCCCCCCCAGGACGAAAAGGAGGCCCCCCGGGACGAAAAGGAGGCCCCAGGACGAAAGGGAGGCACCAAGACGTAGAACAGAGATTGGGAGGAGGCCCCCAGGATGAAAAGGAGGCCCCCGGGACGAAAAGGAGGCCCAAAGACGTAGAACAGAGATTGGGAGGAGGCCCCCAGGACGAAAAGGAGGCCCCCAGGACGAAAAGGAGACCACATCACGAAAAGGATGCACCCAAGGACGAAAAGGAGGCCCCAAGACGTAGAACAGAGATTGGGAGGAGGCCCCCCAGGACGAAAAGGAGGCCCCCGGGACGAAAAGGAGGCCCCAGGACGAAATGGAGGCACCAAGACGTAGAACAGATATTGGAAGGAGGCCCCCAGGACGAAAAGGAGACCCCAGGACGAAAAGGATGCACCCAAGGACGAAAAGGAGGCCCCCGGGACGAAAAGGAGGCCCCAGGACGAAAAGGGAGGCACCAAGACGTAGAACAGAGATTGGGAGGAGGCCCCCAGGACGAAAAGGAGGCCCCCAGGACGAAAAGGAGGCTCCCAGGACGAAAAGGAGGCCCCCAGGACGAAAGACGCAGTGCATGCGCCCCGACACTCCAACAATCAACCAACCAACCCCAGGACGAAAAGGATGCACCAAAGGACGAAAAGGATGCCTCCAAGACGTAGAACAGAGATTTGGATGAGGTCCCCAGGACGAAAAGGAGGCCCCCAGGACGAAAAGGAGGCCCCTAAGACGTAGAACAGAGATTGTGAGGTGGCCCCCAGGACGAAATGCAGGCCCCCAGGACGAAAAGGAGGCCCCCAGGACGAAAAGGATGCCCCACAACGCAAAGGAAGCCCCCAAGACGTAGAACAGAGATTGCGATGAGTTCCCCAGGACGAAAAGGAGGCCCCCAGGACGAAAAGGAGGGCCCCAGGACGAAAAGGAGGTCACCAGGACGAAAAGGACGCCCCTAAGACGTAGAACAGAGATTGTGAGGTGGCCCCCAGGACGAAAAGGAGGCCCCAGGACGAAAAGGATGCCCCCAGGACGAAAAGGATGCCCCAGAACGCAAAGGAAGCCCCCAATACGTAGAACAGATATTGGGAGGAGGCCCCCAGGACTAAATGGAGACCCCAGGACGAAAAGGAGGCCCCTAGAACGAAAAGGACGCACCCAAGGACGAAAAGGAGGCCCCTAAGACGTAGAACAGAGATAGGAAGGTAGCCCCCAGGACGAAAAGGAGGCCCCAGGACGAAAAGGAGACCCCAGCACGAAAAGGAGGCCTTCAGGACGGAAAGGATGCCACCGAGACGGGCAAGAAGCCACCCAGGTTAGACGAAAAGTCTTCCGATGGGTGGCAGGATATTCTTAAGTTGGAAAACGAGGCCCCCAAGACGGAAGAGGATGCCCCTGCAATATAAAATTAAGACCTGATAGGGGAGACTTCTCCGGACGCAATAGGGGCCCCAAGACGGATAAGAAGGTCTCCGCAGGAATAAGAGAAGGCCACCGAGACCAGCCAGATGAGGCCCATATTTTGGAAGAGGAGGAACCTGGAAGAGAAAATATAGAACTAGGACGCAAAAGCATCCTGCTAAGAGGATAATGAGGCTCCAGACACAGATAAGGAGGCCCCCATGACGTGAGAGGAGGCCCCTAATTTGAAAAAGGAGTCACCTAGGAGAGGGTAGGAGTCCCCAGAAATCAAGAGAGTGTCAAAAGTGGCACGGAAGCAACCAGGATTGCAAAAGAGGCTCCAACACCGGAAAGGAGGCCCCAGAATATGAGAGGAGGCCCTAAGACGGAAAAGGAAGCCATTGGATATGAGATGAGGTTTCGGAGACGCAAAAGCAGGCCCCAAACGGGTGAGGTTCCACCGAGATAGAAAAGGATGATCCAGAGACGTGGCAGGAGGCACCTAATTCGGAGGAGAACGACACAAGATTGGAAATGAGACCCCATGATGAACGAGGAGGCCCCTAAAATAGGAGAGAAAGGCCATTGGATACGAGAGATGGCTCCCAAGCGGAAAAGAAGGCTCGAAGACGGATAAGAAGGTCCCCGGGAAATAACAAGGCCACTAAGATAGGAAAAGTTGCCAGTAATTTGGTAGAGGAGGCGCCTGGGAGAAAAGAGGAGTCCACCAGAAGATAAGAGACCACCCCTAAGATGGGTAAAGATCGAATCCAGAGCGCAGAGCAGGAGAACGCAGAGCAGGAGGCCCCCAAGACGTGAGAGGAGGCCCCTAATTTGAAAAAGAAGGCCTCTAGAAGAGAAATGAGAAACCTGCCGGACTCCAGAAGGAGTAGGTCTCCAGGACCAAATGAGGACCCGAAGACTGGAAAGAGTTCCCAGGAAATGAGAGGAGGCCCTTAAGATGGGAGTGATAGCAGGTATGGAAGGAGGTGATGTTTCCAAAATTGAAGATCCCTCAAGACGGGTAAGGCTTTGCCAGGATAAAGGAGGAGGCACACGAGGCGTGGCAAGAGGCCCCCTAATTTGGCAGAGAATGCCCCTCGAAGATGAGAGGAAGCCCCATGCCATGTTAAAGGGGCCCCAGAATGCAAGAGGAGGCCCTCCAAGACGGGAGAGGAGGACCATTGAATATGGAGGAGGGTAGGACACACAAGGAGACATCGAAAACCGGTAAAAAGGTTCTAGGAAATGAGACGACGCGACAGGAGGCCTATAGTTTGCAAGAAGAACCCCCTAAGAAGTAGTAAGAGTCGAGTCTGGGTAGTTCAAAATCACGATATGGGCCCCAAAAGATCCGGCCGGGGCCCCCGCAAATTACGCTGAGCCTGGGGTACCAAAAATTCACGCCCGGACCACGAAAATCATGCCAGGGGCACAACAGGTCGTACCGTGCCCCGACAGTCTCATTGGGACCAAAACAAATGAAGCCGGAGCAACGAAGAACAATCCGGACATGGATAATCACTCTGGGGGCCCAACAATGACTCCAAAAGCCTCCAAAACGCATTGGACCCCCAAAAAGTGTCGAGGCCGCTATAGCTCGCGCTAGGGATCCAAGAAAATGACGTCGAGGCCCAAAAGATCACATTGGACCCAAAAAAGTCGCGTCGCAGCCCTTGAAAATCACACTGGAGGCCCAGAAGGTCGCGCCGGGGCCCCAAAAGTTGCAGCTGCCCCCAAAATCAATTTTAACCGGAATGTCACTCTGGGACAAAAAAATCTCCTTCAGTGGCCGCAGTGCTATATCAAAGGGGCAAGTGCCCCCTCCATCCTGAGCGGGATAAGTTCCCAAGAATGGTGTCGGGGCCTCAAAAATCGCGCTGGTACCACCAGAATTCGCGTCGGTCCACCAGAATTCGCGTATGGGTCTCCAAATAAATACGGCGAGCCCCGGAAAACTCGCTCCGAGGCCCGAAAAATTGCGACAGGAACCGCCAAAATCGCGTTGGGGCCACAATTCCCTAAATACAAATAAATAAATCAGCTAAATACAACGCATCGCACAAACTCGAACCGGGTTCCCCAAATATCGCGCTTGGGACCCACAATTCCCATCGGTAGTCCCGTCGAGGCTCTAAAAAATTGCCGTCTAGGGCCACACGTAAGCACAGTGTGACCACAAACACAAACACAAATCAAGCTGGAGCCCTCCAAAATAAGGATGGATTCCAACAACTAAATGCCCAGGTAAAAAAAATGGCTCTGGATCACCGAACATATTATCAGATGCCTTCACAAATTGCGTACGGCACCGAAAAACAAACCGGATCTCGAACAATCGAGGTGGGATACAAAAACATGGCCCCAAGGGCTCGAGAAATCAGGCCGGGATTCGGACTTTTAAAAAAATAAGAAAAGTTTCACAAAATCGTATTGAGCCCAGAAAACTGGGGTTGGGTCTCCGGAACCACGCGCCTGGGTGCGATAAGCCACTCTGGGACCTAGAAACATCGTACCGAAGCCCCAAAATTGTACTTGGGCCCCACAAGTGTGCGTGAGAAGCCCAAAATGAACACATCGGGACCCTAAGAGCACAACGGGGGCCGAAAATACAACTGACCCTCCAAAGCGCACAGTCTCACAAAAAGCGACAGGGCCTTAACACATGCGTTGCAGTCATAGATATACATACCGGGAGGTCTAAAAAATACACCGGAAGCTCTCAAGGCACACAGGGGTCATGATAACGCACAATAGCCTGAATAGGTGGCTGGGGCCGCAAAAGGCAATATGGTTCCAAAGCAAACAAAAAGACCGGCGCCAAATAAACACATCGGGATCTTCGAAAACGCCCTGACACGTCAAAAAAATCATCGGTGCACAAAAATTCAACAAACCCTAAAACGAGCAGGGGGTTCGAACATGCTTTAGGCCCCTAACAAAAATTGATTGGAGCCATAATACACAATCATAGACCAAGAAAGACGCAACGAGTCCAAAAAAGAACGCCGAGGCTTGGCCTCGGTTCGGTATCCAATCTGGGAGGATAGCAGCAAAGATATGAAGTGCATCAAAGCTCAGAGGAAACCGCATTTCATAACTACCAGAAAACGTGGGAAGTAGGAAACTAATGATCGAATTTAATCAATCGACTTTTCGAAGCGAACGCCCATGCGAATCATTCCATCACTCCAAATATGGCGCAAGTCTATCTGTGGCAGCAATTAGGAAAACGCAGAAGGCCTAGCAGAAACCATAGCATCGCACGAAATGTGGCGAATGCACCGAATACGAAAATGGGTGTGCACGTGCACTGACGTTGCCGTCGTGGCGACCGGGTGCTATGAACTGGAATGCCTGAAATTGTAAAATTTTGTATTTTAAAGTGGTGGGTAATACATTTTACTTTGAAGTTATGGGCCTAATACATCTTCTAAACCCTGCTCGTTTTAGGGCCTTGTTGTGTTTTTCTTTGTGCACCGAGTATTTTTTACGTGTCGGGGCGTTTTCGAAGATCCCGATGTGTTTATCTAGCTCCCGGTCGTTTTGTACGTTTTGGAACCATGTTGCCTTTTGTGGCCCCAGCCTCTTTTCCAGGCCCTTGTGCGTTCTCATGGCCCCTGTGCGCCTTGCGAGCTTGCAGTGTACTTTTCGTAGAGCTCCCGGTATGTTTATTTAGGGCTGCAACGCATGTTTTAAGGCTCTATCGCTTTTTGGGAGACTCTGTGCGCTTTGGAGGGTGAGTTGTACTTTCTGGCACCGTTGTACTCTTAGGGTCCCGCTGTGTATATTTCGGGCTTCTGACGAACATTTGTGGCGCCCCAGTATGATTTTGGGGCTTCGGTGCGATTTTTTCTGGGTCCCAGCGCGACTTATCGCGCCCAGGCGCGTGGTTCCGGAGACCCAACGCCAGCTTTCTGGGCTCAACGCGATTTTTGTGGATCTTTTCTGTTTTTTTTTTAAGTCCGAATCCCGGCCTGATTTTTCGAACCTCTGACGCAATGTTTTTGTATCCCACCTCGATTTTTCGAGATCCGGTATGCTTTTCGGTGTCATACGCAATTTTTGAAGGCATATGATAAAAAATGTTCGGTGCAACACAGCCATTTTCCTGACCCGGACATTTATTTGTTGGAATCTCTCCTTTTTTGGAGGGCTCCAGCTTGATTTTTTGGGATACCGATCCGGGTTTGTGGTATAGGTGTAATTTCAGCAGTGTGAGGCAACTTATCAAGGGATACCAACATAAAACCTTAGAACTGAGTGGTGGAGTTAGGGTTGAAATCCGACCAATCAGAAACCATAGTGGTAGATTAGGCCCCTCCACAGGACAATTTAGTTGATGACTAATTATATTATTTCGAAATGTACCCTTTGACAAAATAGCGGTCGAAATCCAAGTTTGACTTTTTAATGGGCGTACGTGCCCCCCCCCTGCAAATCCGTTTGCCCCCTCCTGCTTGACGCAAATATAGGTACTCCACTGGTCCCTCAATAATTTTCCGAAACATACGCCCATGGGGAAAAGCCAACATTGAGGGGATAAATTACCCCTCATAAGCATACAATACAACATCCATGCCCCATATGAAATGGGATGAATGATGTTTTTATATGCATTTTCTTCCAACAAACTTCTTTTCTGTTATTACAGCCTGCATGATTAGAGCTTCCCAGCTTCCATACCTTCTCAACGTCATTTACAAAACGGTACAGCACAGCGAAAACGATGGGCGTGACGGCGTGAAATTTGAAGGCTTGGATTATGTACGTACTGACATTGTTGCATTGTTGCATTGTCATTTATGCATTGGTGTTCAATGCTTGTTCTTGCCGTGAATTTATTCGCTGAGGATATATTTTAGCTCGTGTGACAGTTGCCTTGCAGCCAGCACCAAATGTTATGAAAATAAACAAAGTCCTAAGAGGACGCTAAAAAAAACAATGCAATCCACTTCTCGTTGTCACCTTTACGAAATTGTCGTCCTTGGACTGAGAAATGGTCGTTCAAGCTTTGCTTATGACATCAAGCTGGTGGGAATAAATTACAGTAGTGATGAATCTAGCTATATTCAGTTAGACTTGGAGGACTTAAAAGTGGGTTGATCAATGGCAGATATCTGTAAGATATGCTTAGCACCAGCCCCGCCAGCTCGCTGCAATCTAGAGGCCAGCGGGAAGATTCGAGAAAGCATTGAGACGATGGTTTGTTTTGGCACTTATGTATTTATCCAAATATTACTTATTTATACCCTGGTATGGCCCAGTTGTCAGCGAAAATGATTAGTGCTATTGCGTTTTGAGTAAATGATGCACCATGCCAAGAACAAACAAAAACCAATATGAAATCATGTTCCCCATCCTCGAACCATAGTATAAGAGCCTGAAAACAATATGAGACCCTAACACAATGGAGGCCCCTTTCGGGGTACAGGAGGCCCCCTTTCGACCTTGCCCCCCCTGGAAGAATTTCGTGGCGACGCCACTGACTGACAGGTAAATGTACTTTGAGATAAAAATGAACGCCAATTCTTTTTTTTTTTATTATTTAATTTAATAATTAAAAAATTTATAAGTTTTTTTTTTTTTTTTTTTTTTTTTTTTTTTTTTTTTTTTTTATATTTTTTAAACATTTATTTTTTTTTTTTTTTTTTTCTTTTTTTCACTTCACCACAACAAAATATATTTTTTTTTTTATAAAAAGAAAAAAAATTAATAATAATTATTATTTTTTTTTTTAAATAAAACTTACCTTTTTTTTTTTTTTTTTTTTATTAAAAATTAAATTATTTTTTTTATTTTTTTTTTATTAATATTAATTTTTTTTTTTTTATATTTTTTTAAAAAAAAAAAAAAAAAAAAATATAAATTTTTTTTTGGGGTTCCCCCAACTCCCCCTCCTAAAACCTGGATGTTAAATAAGGATTGCAAGAAGATGATTGTAGTTGGATAGAAACTGAAGCATTGGTAGACGAGCAATTCTGACAGCATTGCCCTCATCACTACATCACTCGTGGGAGCTGTAGTTGAACCCGAACGTAACTAGTCACATAAAGATCGGTCCCAATTTGTGGCCTTAAAAATCGCTCTCCACTTTAATTCTATCAGATTCAACCATGCACGTTTATTATCGCCGCTCTTCTGCCCGAACTCTGCACATAAAACTCTGCATATATATACACCTACATATACATATACATATATATATTTATATATATATATATACATATATATATATATATATATATATATATATATATATATATATATATATATATATATATATATATATATATACATATATACCCTCGACCATGATATATACCACTCATATCAAATCTCACATATTTCCATGACCATTGTCTGCCCATTAATTTGTACTTCGGGAACCGCCAGCATTCTGTTCACGGGCTGTGTTTCGCAGCCGTCACTCCTCTGCCCACAGACTACTGCGCAGCCGTCACTCCTCTGCCCACAGAATGCTGCACAGCTGTCGCTCCTCTGTCCACAGAATACTGCGCAGTTGTCGCTCCTCTGTCCACAGAATACTGCACAGCCGTCACTCCTCTGCAAACAACAACTGCGCAGCCATCGCAAGGACTGTTCTACACACGGGCTGTCAATGGTTGGTCCATCACCTGCCGTGCGGTGCCGCGACTAACACCCCTCCCCCTGCCGCAGGTTTCTTCCCGCTGCCACCCATCTACTGCATGCTGTGGACGCTGCTGGACGTGTTCTTCTCCACGGCGTCCATCATGCACCTGTGCACACTCTCGGTGGACCGCTACCTCAGCCTCAGCTTCCCCATCCGCTTCGGCCGGCACAAGACGCGGCGGCGAGTGTTGCTCAAGCTGGTGCCCGTCTGGCTGCTCTCGGTCAGCCAGAGCATCCCGCTGTGTGTGGCCTACGCGCGCGACCACCAGTCGGTGCTGGTGGACGGCGTGTGCGGCGTGCCCGAGCCGCTCTTCCAGCTGGTGGGCAGCGTCGTCTGCTTCTACATTCCGCTGCTGGTCATGCTGGTCACGTACGCGCTGACGGTGCGCATGCTGAACCGCAAGCAGACGGAGGTGACGTCGCCGCCGGTGGCGCGGCGGCCGGCCGGCGGGCCGAGCGCGCCGAGCAGGCCGCGCGGGCCCAGCCCCCGCCGACTGACGACGCTGTGGTGGCGGCACCTGGTGCGCAGTGTCACCGCCAAGATGCCCATCGACGAAATGGAGTGCACCGACTTCAGTGTGGTGGCGTCGAACGTCACGTGCGCGTCGCTGACCAACAGTCCGCGCTTGATAGCGCGGTGCGCGGCGGACGAGGGCGCCGCCGGCGCCGCCGACCGGTACGGCACGTTCGCGCCGCCGGCGCCGGCGGCCGCCGGCCGCGCCAGCCACGGCGACCTGTCCACGTGCACGGCGCACTGGCGCGAGGCGGCCCGCTGGCGGTGCCGCTCCCAGTCGGAGCGCCGGCTGTGCGCCTCGCCGGCGGCGCTGCCGCGCGCGCGCAGCGTCGGCGGCGAGTCGGCCGACTCGGCCGACTCGACCGTCAGCCTGCACTACCAGGCGCTCGGCTCGGTCAGCGCGGCGAGCGTCGGCTCGGCGCGCACGCCGTCGCCGCCGCCGCCGTTGCCCGGCCGCGGCTCGCACCCGACGCTGCTGACGTCGCTCGCCGCCGACGGCGGCGTCGTGACGTCGCTGCACGGCAACGGCATGATGCCGCTGTCGCGCTCCGTGTCGCTGCACCCAGCCGGCAGGCCCAGCTCGCGCTCGTTCCACGGCTCGGGCTTCCTGCGCACGCGCGCCACCACGGTTGGCCAGCTGCGCGCCACGTGCCGCGCCAGCAGCCGGCCCAACCTGCGCACCGAGCAGAAGGCCACCAAGGTGCTCGGCATCATCTTCTTCACGTTCGTGTTGCTGTGGTCGCCGTTCTTCGTCATCAACATGGTGCAGCCGCTGTGCCGGCCTTGCCGGCGCTTCATCACCACTGACGTGATCAACTTTGTGACGTGGCTTGGCTACATCAGCAGCCTGGTGAACCCGATTTTCTACACGCTGTTCAACAAGACGTTCCGCAACGCCTTCTTGCGGATTCTCAGGTGTCGACGAAAGTAGTGCGGCAATTGCTGGATATGAGAACAGACCTGAGCGGCGCATTGCGTACTTTTTGGTTATGCGCTACTCACGACTGGCCTCAATCTGGCTATTGTGCGATCGACTTCTGTGCAATGGAGGCGCCGCTGACCTGGGCTGCGAGCTTACCCTCATAAGGGGAGATACGAGAGTAAGCTTCCAACCAACGTCAGTTGCATCGCCATGCAGATAATTTCGGTGTCTCTGTTGCGCTGTGAGCATCTTGTAAATAGAACACAAAGGGAACTGAGCGTATATTGTGTCATGAAATCATTACACTTGAAGTTAGGCGACTCATACTTGGAGGGCTTTTGTAGGAATTGATGTTCAATACTGGCCTCGCCTTTGAGCTTGAAATGTCTCATTGCATTTCGACTGAAGTGGATGCCAAGTAATGCCAATCTTACAAACTATGTCGCTTGATGGTCGTGCAGGACGCATTTGATGCCAAATTTTCAAATGTTTCCTGCAACGACGGCAGATGTATGGCGCATCTCCCGTCACCACCCTCGGGAATCTAGTGCAGTATGCTCCAGTGTGTGTATGTTTGTCCGATGTGCTTATGTTGAATCCTCGGTTACAGTGCTGTGTTGAAAGTTGCTGGGAAAGGTCTTGGAAGTCCATTTTTGCCACCTCCCATGTGATGTATCTCAGACACAACGCATGACACGTAGCGACATGACGTCAGCTTAAGTTTCTTAAATTCATGTGGGACATGCGCGTGGGTTTTAGGTCGGTGCGATCTCCGCAGTGACCGTGGAAAGGCTTTAGAGTAGCTATGCGCATAGCACGGATTCAATTCATGGGGAAGGCATGTGAAGCTCCATACAGTACGTCACACAACAGCCGGGATCTACGGCGGCGTGCAGGAATACGACTGGGTGGCCTGAAGTAGAAGAATAGCTGGAGTGTGTACACGTATTTTTGATTGCAAGACTGTGTGCTTCATAATAAGTGAATGGTGGAGGATTACTTATCTGTCATGCGCAGTGAGGTATGCGAGGAGAGGACAACCAGAATTTGTATGTGGAATCGCAGTATCGTGATGGAATCCGTAGCCACGTAGGTGGCTGGAAAAAGAAATTAGTGCGAAGCGCGTTTCTTTTCCGGATATTTGTATACATGTGTGTGCTATTGGAAAAGCAACTCCTGAGATCGGACAGAAGTTTCAGAGATATCGGCTTTGGAATTCATGTTTGTGTGTCGAATGTAATCTGAATGTACAATAATTTCTTTGTCAATGATTTTGTTTCATTTACTTCCACGGGTGAAGATGAACTTGGTCATGACCAAATTGTTTGTATTATCAAGCAGTTGCAGTAACAAGCGCATTGGAATTTGTGTGGTGAGGTCGGTGGGGAATGGATCTGCACTTCCATGGTCCTCTCTATCGATACAGAACTTAACCGAGCACAAGATAGCAAAATTAAAGCAGGCTAGACACTTCTGAGACATTGAAAACATGGAGGTCTTCAACGGAGGATAATTCACATCCGACAAAATGCCTGTTATTCAATATTTTTATGTGATGTATTGACCAGTACGATCCTTCTGTCCCGCTTCTCCTGTCCTACTCCTCCTCTTGAGCACCGACCTCCTACGAATGCTTTTATCAGATCAAAAATGCAAACATAAGGAGCACATTCGTCTCGCACGAAGCCCAACAACATCAGGGCAGTCAAAAATCAAATCAAATCAAATCAGCAACAGCCGTTCTTTATAGCACTGTCCAGATTTACCTAAAATGATCTGACGTGTGGCACCGCCACCTATCCTATTGGAAATCAATTTTTTCTCACCCTCATTTTCTGAACATTTACTAATGAAACATAGCTACAACTTAGGAAAGCCAGTGTGCCTGTCCATTTCCCCTTCTACAGTGTGAGTCAGATTTATGAGTCTTTCAAATGCACCTGCAAAATCCATACGCACGCCGCATGCACACACCTGCAACATGTACCTTCGTCTGTGGCTGTCATCCCTTTGTATCGTTGCGAAACATGGCAAGGGTAGCTTTAAGCTACATTCGTTTATGATTGGCACCTGCTCTTCAAAATGTTGCATACTGTGAGTGTCGAAACTTCGGACGATCTTTACAGGCGCTGTGTGTATACTAATAGGTACAAAAATAAAATATCACCTTTAGAAACTGATTGAAATAGCTGGAGCTGGGCAGGTGTGCGTCAGATGTACCTCCACCATGTATGCCGTGATCTGGATTACTTCCATTCCATGATGTTTAGGTATGCAGCTGCTGCGAGAAGATAAAGGTGACAGTGAAGTTCGTCTCACCACAGGAATAGCTGACGCTGAAGAACTTCTCAAGCAGCTTCATTTTAAGAACTTGGCGTTTACTTGGGGCTTGGCTGCACACCGTTGAATGGGGAGGGGCTTGACGTCCCTCCGCTTTACATCAGCTGCCAAATGACGGATCGAGCTGACTCAGGCTGCGGTCGACAGTCATGTGCCACTCGTCTTCGGTGGTATGCAACTTTTGACCAGGAGGTCATGAATTATGGCACAGTTCAGGTCAAAATAAAAAATTGAGTTTTCGAAAGTCGCGCACGCCAAACAATTTATCTCGTCGCTCAATGCTGAAGTCACCCAGTGTAAGATTATTATATTAAATATAAATATATAAATAATGAATAAACGGTAGTCCGCAGCATTTATATTTCACCTATGATGACCTTCGCAAAAGATGATGTTACACGTGCCAATACGTTTGACGTGCTGTCACCTAGATCTGCTGCTTTATTTTCATTTAGAAGTAAAATCGAGCTGGATTCACCTTGTTTTCCACACAGAGCTTGGAGTGAAATTCGTAGATATGCGATAAACGGGGACGAGGTCTGGAGTGACTAAATGACGTTAGCATTAATTACACATTGGTATACGTTAAGCGCCCTCCCCCGGCCACTCCAGTCAGTACAGAGCTAAGTGATGCATTTGGTGCGGAAATCACAATCTAAATGGAAAGATGTGTAGCGCAGTGTTTGCTCATCCGTCACTGAATGGTTTTGCTGGTTTTAGTAAGCAAGATCTCACTTTGGTAGGCGGTGAGCGGAGGAAGATTCACAAATAATGGTTTCTTTTGCATAAATTAATGTATAAAGTTTGAGCCACATTAGGCTCGTGCAAGACAGTATTCGTAACCTAGCATGTTTGATGTTCAACGTCTCGGGGAAAATATGACTCATAGTCACACAGGCTGGCAAACATTATCTTCAAAGAATAAGAGCAGAATGTTAGAAACAAATATTAGTGTGTAGTCGATATCGTAGTAGCTTATCGCAATTTCAAGCTCGATAGGTGGCTCGATAGGTGAATGTTTCGCACTATCAATGCTTCTTTTCCGATAAACCTCCTGATGGGAAGGTTTACTATTTGTTTTTCCTCCGCCCTAGCTGCCGACATTCTCGCGTGCAAGCTTTACATGCATAGGCATGAGATGCACAAATATGAGTGCTGTTGCATATGTTGATCTAACAAGTGACTGTATCTTTTAGTTGCCAAGATTCATCCTTGCGTCAACACTCGCTTTCTCTGAGATACAAAATTCCTTTGTACATGGCGGCTCTTTCGCACGTGAAAGGCTGTGATGGTTGCTTGTTTATAGACAGCAAAGCTGCAGCGTGTAGTACTCCTTGTTTCCTAGATAAAAACGAATACGGCTGGAAAATACATGCCTCTCCGCACAGTACAATTGCGCACGGTGAGTGCGTAAGGTATAACTACCGATCTTGGCGCGCTGTGGAGCATTTACACAGTCGGAAGCCATCGTATGGGATGAATACAGTATGAGCTAGATACACGAAACTATAAGCGTACACGTGTGCATTAAAGTACTGCCAGCAGCGCAAGTATAACACAACATCCAACTAACAGCAAGGGTGCTACAAGGTGTACGACAACCAGTGAACCAATCATTTCTTTCCAGCAGCAGACTGGCAAGCTCATAGGGCATCACATAATATCGTGATACTTTGAATGCATTGCATACATCTTATGTTATTGATACATTTCATATGGTACCTTGATGTGTCATAACTTAAGGTATACAATTTCCAGGTTTTGGTTCATTCAATATAATTCATTCCATCAGAATCGACCTCGAACTCTTAACGTGAAAGCAAGGTTGTTTTCAGTGCCACGCACATATGATTCTATATGCCCCTACATACCCAGGTGGAATATCCAATACCACGCGTACCACACTTTTATGAAAAAGTAGATGTGTAACAATGTTAGATATAGTTATACCGTTCGGCCCTCATCATTAGAAAAGTAGTTATATAACGTCGCGTGTCGTGTGAATCATGCCACCACTGTTGACGGCCGGCCGGACGCGTCTCAATGCATGTTATGATTTACGGCCGATACCTGAGCCACCGACGACGATCGCAACGAATGTTGATGTCAATGTTATGGGTTATGTTGGCGATCGGAGCCGTACAGCGACGACTCTGCATCCGGACTAGATAGGTTAGGAAAGCCACTGTTAACTGCAGGCAGGAAATGCTTTTCTTTGTATTATGGGTTATGCCGGTACCCGAGCCGACGGCCGCTGACCAAACGGCGCCCCTGCATCCGGAGTAGATAAGGCCGACATTCCGGTTTATGCCCCCTGTCTAGACCTATGGAGATCGCCGTGGGCGGAGCCACCAGACCGGGAGCAGGTGGTAGCCACCCATTATATATAGTCGAGAGTGACAGTCAGTTAGGATATCAGAGGAGATTGAGCTCTTCCGCACGCTAGACTGTTGTCTGTAGTGCTAACAGTCGTGTCTAAATTGACTGTTAGTACTCGTAAACTTTCGGCTATGCGGTTGCCTTGTATCCGTACGTATGCACGAGCTGTTCGAGTAATCACGCCCGTTTCGCCTTGTTCAAATAAAGAGCAAATTTGGTACTGAACTTTGAGACTGAGGTTTTCGCGACCCGTTGGTTCTACGGACTTTTCACTAGCCTAGAGGAACTTCTCTACAGATGGTGCTAAGGTAGCTGGACCTGAAAAACAAGCTATAGCTGGAGGGCAAGTTCACAAATATCACACACCACCAACTAGGCTACACATCTTTGAATTTAAATGGTGATTTTCTGCACCAAATGCATCACTGAGGTCTGTATGGACTGGAAGGGCCAGGGAGAGCGCTTAACGTGATTGGAATTTCCCCACGACAGTAGAAATTGAAAAATTATATCGGGAATATAGAAATTTGATCGAATGCAAATATTTGTAAAAGAAAGCTTGCGTGACATGTGACGTACACCGAAAATCCACCTTGAGTACCCTGTCCTTTCCAGGTTTGATTTACTTGCGAACACTTTCATTTCATTTTTTGCTGGAAGAACTATATCTCGGGAATACCCTACTTATGAACCTTTCTCGTGTGCACACTGTTTCTATTTCAATCACTTTGCATAACTGATCGCATCCAAACCTTGTCCACGTGGAGCTCAATCATGCATTGCGCACGTCTCATGCAATAAGAACGTTATCCAATGCAAACCATGTGCGTATGAATCCTTATCTGTGGGCCCCATGCTTGCGAAACTTCCCGTGACGAAAGTTATGCTTAACATTCGCACGTCCGGCGGTCCGCGCAAACTTCGCCGGTCCCGGGGGGGGCAGAGGTCTGCCCCCCTAAGATCTCCAGAACTATGCTAGGTAGCGACAAACGGAAAACGGCGTTGGATAGCTGGTGACAAGCTCTATCGAAAGTATTTGGTTATTTTTGCTCAGGTCAATATTTAGGTCACTGGGTCATCATAGGTCAAATTCGACCATTTTATTTTACATTTTAAATTTTACTTGACCTGCCCTGACCGGGTCAAATATTAGGTATGTGATCTTAGATCGAGGGTGCTAAGTGACCTAGGATCATTCGACACCTATTTTTGGCGCATTGAGGGGACAAACCGATTGGCGTTGGTTTGATCGCTCCAGTCCAATACTGTGAGAAATAATTTGCAGTTATGTGCGATGACCTAAGATGACCTTGCAGAGGTCATAGAGTAAATGATTGACTCGCATATTCACAAACGACCTCAAAGTGCATGAGATTTACAGAGGACAGTCGAGGCCAACTACGTACCCAAGCAGGAATACTTTTTACTCCGAAACTATGACCTCAGGTCAAGGTCATGAGGCAGCCTAGGGAGGTCATGTAATGTATCAATCGACACGTCTTGGCGATACAAGCACAATGACGGTAATTTCAACCTTCTAGCTCAATGCAGTGCGATATAGTGCGCATAAATGTGCTAGTGATCTCAGGTGACCTCAGATGACCTTGGTGAGGTTACTGAGCAAAGATGTCAGCGGTAACATTGAGAATAGCTTCCAACTACACGCCATAACCGTTGTGAGATCATTCCGAGAGCAAATATGTAACCAGGAAACATTTGCGTACTTTACCATAGGCCTATAATGGGGGAATCCATGGCCGCGACCTGACCTCGGGTCAATGCTACGAAAAAAACGAGATATATATTATAGTCCCTGATGTGATCATGACGTGTTATAAGTTTGAAATCAATCGTCCAATTATTGTGGAAGTGATGCCACCTAGACTCCGAGGGATGTTGGTTGCCTGACCTGGTGACCTGACTTGAGATGACCCAGGGTGAAAAATTTCTGAGGATATGCGGAAAAGACTAATGAGCAGCCATGCGAGGTTTGGCCTTGCTAACCAGATTAGTATGGCGGCAAATTAGGAAAAAACGCAGGGGGGGGGGGGGCAGATATCTGCCCCCCCGGACGTGCGCGTGTTAATAGTCTTTTAAATGACCGACCCTTCTCCTGGCAGACGATTAGCATACTCCTAGAACAAGAAAAGAAACATTAATCCCAGGCTACATGAACACATCAAGCATATGATATTAACTCGGCATTGACAGGGCTCCTCAGCCGCATACCATTGACCAGGCGGTTATTTTACCCCCTGACAAATGGTGTTTAATGGTCAACGGTGCAATGGTGCAACGCTTATTTATTATATTACCCCCTGTTTGTCTGAAGAGCGACTGGGCCGATTTTAGAACCGTGAAGCGCCGTGGCGTGCTGTCTCAGAGAGCATAAGAATGTATGCGTTAAGTGCATACTCAGGCTGTTCCGCGGAGGCGTGGCGGAAGGGTGCCACGGCGCGCAGGCGAGGTATGCACGGCGGCACATCTCAAACCAGGACTCAGCCACATAACAAAAGAGGAAGAGATAATGGCTTTACGTTTGGCACAGTCATTCTTCATAGCAATTTCTAGGACATATTGCTCCCTGCCCTGAACAATTTTGATCTAAGGGTACTTATTTCAAGAGGACTTCGTATCAACCTTGTTTACTTGAGTTGCCGATATTTCAAAGTAAAACATTAAAGCATAACAACGGCATACCATGCCAATGATCAGCCAATTCTCTCTGGCTTCCCGTTTACAGACGTCAAATATCTTCATCCATTCGATTGCCATATTAATTTGTGTGCACCTATGCGTTTTGGTTTTTTTAAAAATCGGCAAACATGACGTCACTCTGAAGTCACTCACGCCTGACCCGTCATGACGCCATAGTGTGGAAAAAGGTGTCGAATTGATCACATGGCAGCTATTGAAAATGTTCTTGCTACATCTCAAAGGGTTTTACAGTATCGCGAATATTCGACAACGGATGGTGGGCGCAGAGTTGACACGTCCTGTCAATACCGGGTTAACGCCAATGCCTAGTTTCACCTTTACCAGGACGCTTTCTCCAGCGAATAGCCAACGACCAAGCTTCGTAGCCAATATTCCGTACAGTTTGCATGGCCAGTGCGGAATGCTCTCGCGACGTTTGGTTCTAAAATTATCAGGTCGTCTTAGATCCCGAAGATGCGATGGTTAACAATTGCATAATACATTAGGTGATATTTAGGAAGCAAGACCTATATGTACTCCTGCTTGAGCTATAGTTTTAACCCCATTGTTTATGTGATCGCACAGCTGCAGCAATGGATGTTGCACGAAGCATGGCATTCGGGCGCTTGCAGTAACATGAATATTCAAGCTACCGTTACCTTCTGACAGACTACTCGCTTATTATCTGGCCGCCAGCGCCGCCAACTTAATTTCCATGCTCCTAAACCAGTTCAGTTTTCTTCAGGCTGGCAATATGCGTTTTGGAGTTATAAACAACTGCCGGATATGATCAATGCGCTGGTCTGGCAGCTATGGGTTCTGCGACTATCCAACCTCTTTAGCTTATTGCGTCTTGGATAGCGTGTTTGGTAAACAGCGGGAAATGACACTTATTGATTACTGTCGTACTTGTTCAGCCTCACCGTCCAAACCACACATTGCGCAATATCTTTGGTACACGTTCGCATTTCCACTGTTCCCGGACCTGTTCTCGATTGCGCAATGAGTCCCTCTAGTCGGTGGCGCGGACTTGGGAAGCATCACTTGCGGTTTGACTTCTATATCAGGGTTGGGTCACAGTCGTCACAACGGGCAAGTAGGTCATCGACCAGGAGCAGGTTGACAGCACTAAGCCGAGGCTTTCATCACTGAGAAGCGCATTGTCCTGCCACACGGCTCGTGCCAAGTGGTTTTCCAAGTCATCACCAGCACGACTGCACCTTCGGGAGCCGCACCCAGCCGTTGGGAACCATTAGTCAGGTCGCTACTAGGCTGGTTTTCAGTGACCAGTTGCCACCCAGCCGGTGTAAGCATGCTCGGCCGTTGGGAACCATTAGTCAGGTCGCTACTAGGCTGGTTTTCAGTGACCAGTTGCCACCCAGCCGGTGTAAGCATGCTCGGCCGTTGGGAACCATTAGTCAGGTCGCTACTAGGCTGGTTTTCAGTGACCAGTTGCCACCCAGCCGGTGTAAGCATGCTCGGCCGTTGGGAACCATTAGTCAGGTCGCTACTAGGCTGGTTTTCAGTGACCAGTTGCCACCCAGCCGGTGTAAGCATGCTCGGCCGTTGGGAACCATTAGTCAGGTCGCTACTAGGCTGGTTTTCAGTGACCAGTTGCCACCCAGCCGGTGTAAGCATGCTCGGCCGTTGGGAACCATTAGTCAGGTCGCTACTAGGCTGGTTTTCAGTGACCAGTTGCCACCCAGCCGTTGGGAACCATTAGTCAGGTCGCTACTAGGCTGGTTTTCAGTGACCAGTTGCCACCCAGCCGGTGTAAGCATGCTCGGCCGTTGGGAACCATTAGTCAGGTCGCTACTAGGCTGGTTTTCAGTGACCAGTTGCCACCCAGCCGGTGTAAGCATGCTCGGCCGTTGGGAACCATTAGTCAGGTCGCTACTAGGCTGGTTTTCAGTGACCAGTTGCCACCCAGCCGGTGTAAGCATGCTCGGCGTCCAGTGCAGAATGGATAAATACCGGCACGAATATCAGAACTGCGCAACAGCTCGCCGAACTGAGTTATACCGCTAAGTTTGTTTGTCGGCAGCTGTGGAGTGAGTGCACGGTTATGGCTCTACAAGCGTTAACCTGCGATGTCTCTGTCAGAACAATATGATGGGAGCGCCACCGTGACGCAGGTGGAGAGAGCAGGGATACCGCCATCCTCAAGCACATCAATACGGTTTTGTTTTGTTTTTGTTTTCGGTAAGTCAGAAGCTATGCGCTAGAAATTCACCGACGCCGACAGGCTTACGTAATAGCTTCTCGTTATTACGAGCGAGAGCGAAGCCCGAACAAGTCTACTCACGTGCACATACGACAAAGGCTCATCTGAGCAACCCGGCCCGGCCCGTCATGACCGCCACTCTAAACAAAAATTTGCATCATTATTAGCTTACAAGCATTTCAACCTCCACTTCATTCACTAACAAGCACACGAGGGTTCTTAATTTTGATTTCGGATACATTCACCATCATATTTTGCTTATAGTTTGTGTTCAAAGGAAAAATTATATCGCGGAACTTAAACGGTGTGGTAACGGTACATAGCAACGTGGCCAGCCACCGGTCACGTTGATATGTAGTCATGCCGCGTAACCTGTGTGCCGCAAGAACAGGCGACCGCGTGCCAATGTCAGTCTGATAGAGGATGTCCCGCTGAACAATTGCCTGTGGGCATAAATTGAGCTGGAAGGATGAAAGACGAAAGGAGCCATACATAACGTGGCGCCTCTGCTAACTCGCCAGTTCGACGCAGTACATTTAGTATTGAGATGCGTGCACAATATTCAGCAGACGGTCCCGATTCAACACGATTTCAGCCAATTTCTACCGAATTAGATTGCTTGTCAATGCACATATGCCAACATAGGACGTACTATTGACACAATTGGATTCCTGTGCCGAATGTGGGGTGGAATACCAAATGTGGACGCACTGTTCCGAATTGTCTAAATGGCCTTCGTGTATTTCAGAAATTCCTGCACGTCGGAAAAAATAGATGCAGGAAGCTGCATGTCGTTGTTTCCTGCCCAGGGAGCAAGCGCAATTGTGATCGATCCGCAATTTTCTTTCGCCGTATGGTGCCCAATCTCAGGCGTTCATCATGGGCACACTATCGCCCGCCCCTTGCTTTCGCTTGTTCAGCGCCCTAAGTGGCACCTTATACTGGCACGTGCACTAAAAATCGCATGCAATCTAAATACATTCTCCACACAAAAGGCACGTTTTCCTTTCACGTGGAACACACGGGTCCGTCTTGTGTGCAATTTTCATGCTGTGGACAGGCTGTCAGTTAAGTCTATAAATATTGCAAGCAACTAACCGGTCAGCAATTAGGGGTTGCAAACATCGCATGCAGCCCATGTCTGTCTGTGGGCTAGCCAGCTGCACCCCAGCCCGAACAGCAATCAAGGAACCATAGTGTCATGAGGTCCACTCTGCCCTCCTGTAGAGGGATTAGAAAAGTATCAGGTGGTACCCTGACATGTACCCTGCCCACATCCCTGAATCATTGTATTTAAGGGGGTATTCTGAAGCCACTTCAGATTCTCTCCTCGCCGATTCTTATCGCGCATGAAAGAGCTCTTCATGACTCTTCATGACTTTTCCTAAAGTCCTCTTGCACGTACTTGTGCCGAAAAAATAATTATTTTATTCATCAGATGCGGTTCCAGGCAGAGATTCTGGAGGGTATATCACGACAATTTTTTTTACAGTTTGATGATATTTCAAAGTTAGTCAGATATTTATGCATTATGTTCAAAAGTACTAGCTTCTAGCCAACACCATTATGCAGAATGCATATGTGTTGCACATTTCGCGTTGCAAAATATGCACATAAATGGCAAAGGCGGTCCCAGTATACAGAAGTAGGGGGCTCGTGGTGGCCCATGCATGCTAATAATAGGAAGAATTTGCTACACCATCACATCGTTGTTGATTTATTGGGAATTTGTATAGTGAAAGAATATAATAATTTTGCCACAGGCGGTTCAAGATCAGCTTTGGATGGAGAGGCATTTTTACTAGGTATGCTGAAGTAAAGGAAATGGTTAATAGCAATTCGAAAGTATAGCAATTAGCATCATAGCAATGGGGAAGAGTGAACGCATGTCACACAACATTGCGTATGTTTTATGCACTGACTGATGAACAAAATATTACGGGGGACGCGAATTCAGAGTAAACAAATTAAGCGGCTACACCATTGTTGTGTGCTTGGCGTTGCCTGTAATATGAAGACTTCATTTGCAGAGTAACATTCGATATAATATTATAAAAGTACTCGCTGTCTATGAAGAAAATTGAGTTGACTACTAAACGACTTTTCGATGCCAAAAGTGTTTCTCCCATTTTCGGTTACCATATATTAGCCTATGATTTTAATTTCACGTTCACTAGCCCATAATTGACAGCACGATTTATTTGCCGTTTATTGGCAGTAATAGGACCCGAATAACTAAGTCTAGAAGCTATAGTAAAACAAAAGTTGACACAATGTCCCCTTTTTCCTCATGAATCCGCTGTATTTTAAAGATCGCGGAGTTTTGTTTGACAAACATGTAGTAAACAATTCAAGCTTTAGAAGGTTACTTTAGTTAAAGTCGTCCCTGGTTAATGATATCTCAAGGGGGTCAGTTAAGTCGCCCTTAACAATGGAATTATTTTGTTTGTCTCACACAATAGGGTTAATAAAAGTGGCCTTAATGGCAACATAGGTTTCTCAACGATGCTACGGAAATATAAAGATCTGGATGGTCGAAAATAATTGTCGACCTTCGTTTAACAGGAGAATAAAATTCTATATAAACACTTTACAAACTATTTGTTCGACTTTTCGGTCTTTTGGCATGATCACGAACTTACATACACTGACACAAATCACAGTGTCACTGGCATGACGAATTCACCATATGTGACAAAATAGTATACATCACTTCTTACACAGCTTACCAATGATAACATATCAGGTCAAAGCCTTTCTCTTAGTTCTTAAAACATAAGACATAATGCATCAGCACTGGCAACAACCGTTCAGGGCACCTACCCCTATCGCCACCGCACACACTGGTGCATTGATCTGGTGCATTTGGCCTTGAAGCCAAGAGGTTAACTTTCCGCTGTAAACTCGCCTACTAGCAAGCGCCCTTCGGCCTTGATGCACGAGGATTGCGTGTCACGACGACATAACCACGCGACTGGCTGCTGGCTGGTTGGCCCTTAGTCTGTGCCGGCTGGACCGATGCCGACTAAGTTTGTCCATGAAAGCATTTCTTTGAAGAACAAAAAGTGCACACATTCCGGTGAATCATAATGTATTTATAGTGCAGAAAAAAGTACGTCATTATGCTTTCTTCCGGTAGCGAAGCAGGACCCAGGTCTTGTTCTGAATGAAGAAATTAAAGCTTGACACACTGAAACAAAATAGTAATTAAGGCTACAAAGGAGTGACGTTCAGATTAGGCCGTGTCGCTCACACGCACTTCTGTTGTATGTAAATACAGGGCAGTGGGCTGGATGGGGCTTCGTTCTCGCTGATGTTATCGGGCTTATCTCCATTCATCACCAATCTTACCTTTCGCTTTCATCACTTATGTTCTATAATGCATTCATATATATCAGCGACAGCTGGATGTAGAATTACACAATATACGAGGCCTTCATGTGCTGATATAAATTCATCAAGCGCTCCTCACAAGCACCATCAATCGCTTCTATTGAAGAAGAATGCGATCTAAAAGCAGCATGCTGTGTGTTATTCGTAGCTACAGCTGCTGACAAATAACATTCTGCGGGGCATTTTTTGACACGTATTTGCACGATTGTTGGCGGTAACCGGGGCCAGATCGTCAAGTTCGAAGGACAACTGAATTCACCAGTGGTGGTGCATCCACCTTCAACCGAGGCACAAGTCACCTCACACAGTCAATCGTTCCGTGTATTCTCCACTCCAGAGTACACGCCCGATGTCACATGTTCGATTTGTCACATAGGAGAGTGCGCAGCGACGCGGCGCCGTTTCCCCGGCGATCGCTCCGTCGCTTCTGAGTCCCCCCGTAGAGAGCCATGATGGTATCAATAAACAAACGTGAAGGTCGTGGTTAGGAGCAGCACACACTTTGAATAGCTCTGAACAGCATATGAAGCAACAGTAGATGAAGAACAGCATATGAAGCAACAGCAGACTGCTGATCTGCACTCCCGCACTTTATTATAATTCCATCCTTATGGCAACTGCTTGGATCCGGCAGCAGCAGAAAAATGCCACATAAGCGGATCGGGGCTAGATAATGTTCATGCAATGTTCGAGAATGTCGGGAACTGCATGTCGGGAAGTCGGAAAGGGATGTCGGAAACTGCATAGAGTACGGCTGCAGTCGGCTTCGGTCGGCAATAAGAGACGCCCACTTCTCAGACAAGATTCAAAGTCGCAAAGGTGAAGCGGATCCTGATTGTGGTGATGTTACTGCAAAGCATTTCTGAATTACAGAGCATGGCTTGCTGCAATCTGTCTGCGGAAATCGGTGATATAAACCAAGCACACATATGGGAAGCATACGAGAAGACCTGTCCAGCCAGCAGTATGTAACCGCCGCGCGGACCCTACAAAAAAGCCACGTCACAAACGTTCGCCAGCTGTTTCGCTGGATTCTCAGCAGACAAACGTAGAACTTCATATGTTTTCTCGGAAAGCCAAGAGGATCCGCAACTGATTTGTGCCCGCCACCGTTCCCAAAAGGAGCTGCCACAAATCAGCCGGTAATCCGGCGGGCAGGTTCACGGATTCCTCGGATCTGGCCGGCCGACGCGGCTTGAATGCGGAGAGAGCGCACCGACGTGTGACCGGCCGGCGGTACTCATCACGTGCCACTCCGAACTTCACACTCCGCCAGCGTGTGACCGGCCGGCGGTACTCATCACGTGCCACTCCGAACTTCACACTCCGCCAGCGTGTGACCGGCCGGCGGTACTCACCACGCGCCACTCCGAACGTCACACTCCATCAGGTGTGACCGGCTGGCGGTATTCACCACGTGCCACTCCGAGCTTCACACTCCGCCAGCGTCTGACCGGCTGGCGGTACTCACAACGTGCTACTCCGAGTTGCACACTCCGCCAGCGTGTGACCGGCTGTCGGTACTCACCACGCGCCACTCCGAACGTCACACTCCATCAGGTGTGACCGGCTGGCGGTATTCACCACGTCCCACTTCGAGCTCCACACTCCGCCAGCATGTGATCGGCTGGCGGTACTCATCACGTGCCACTCCGAGCTCCACACTCCGCCAGCGTGTGACCGGCTGGCGGTACTCACCACGTGCCACTCCGAGCTTCACACTCCGCCAGCATGCATCGTGAGGTAAGAGAGCCGTTTGTCTGTGCAACACCGTACCCACGCCACCACCACTCATGGAATTTGAGAGCAATGAGCGCACCGCATAATTGGACAGATAGCGAAGGGGAATGCAGATTGTATCCACCTGCTGCATCTCAATCGTCTGGTTGTCTGAAGGTCAAGCTAAACTTATTGAGCGGAGTCGTATTAAACTCGGAGGTCTTGGCGTCAAATTTGGGCCTGAATATTCCAGACTTCCCGCAGAAAGCGACCTTTGTGCCAGAACCAAGCGGTGGGCCGCTGTTACCTTAGAAGGTTAAACTATTGATATCTGGTAACTTGCTGAGTTGCATTGGATATATTCGCAGTGTCCAACATTCGAATTCAAAAACGTTTGATAATCTAATTTGCACGTCGTCATCGTGTCCCTTTCTTGCATGGGAGTCGCCGCCGGGAGGGACTGGGGGTGGGGCGGGTCACCGAACTTGGTGAAACTTAGCAACTCGCTTATGACGCTGCATGGAAGGAATCGGCTTAAGAATCTTCTCGTCCTCTACCTCTATCCAAAATCCATGGTGAAGCCCATGTTTTATTGCGTTTCTAGACAAGTCATTGAAGCTTAGCCATGTGATACCAGATTTAAGACACGACTAACCATTAAGGTAACCATTAAGGTAATAAGGATTATGAAAATGAAGTTCTGAAGGCCATACGAAATTCGATGGAATGAGAATAGGTTCTGCAACAGGAACTGAACAGTTTTACGGTTCTAGGTACCAGCATGGTCAGCCAACCTAAATAAGCATTTCAGAAAATATTCGGAAGACAAATTATTGAATTGCTAAATTGGATAGCCACTCTGCACCAATAGGACCTTATCAGAATAATAATTAGCAGCATTGGATGTCTTGTATTGTATTGTGTGTGATTGGGTGATTTATCGTGGTAGCGAAGATTATGTAGAACTACAGCTGACAAATTCACAGCTGAATGCATGGGAAGATCTGATGTCCGTGCCGGCGCACATTCAGAATTTCTGCACCGCGTGTGGCCGTCGGTTATCGTTCCCGTTGAGGATTTACAGGGTACCGTGGTGAACGGTGTTTGGGGAAGAACTGCCAAGTCAGCGCGCGTTTTCATCCTGGAAATTGGGCCTACCTTTCCTTAATTGCGCCTCCAGCCTCCAGGAGACACAATGTGTGAGGATGCACTTGTTGCGCTTGGACAACCTATCGAGCACAGCACACATGCACCCATTCGCTTGGACAGCACGAGCACACTGGAGAAGCCGAAGAACGGCCGCTTGACGTTGACTTGTTACGCGTGAAAACAGATGTCGTCTTGAGAACGGGAGCTAGACTGTGCCGCCGTACGCTGGTGCGAGACGGGTTAGAGGCGTTTTAACTGCCACCGATATTGTGATTTGGTCGAGTCACGGATAATAGTAAACGGATAGGAAACTCCCCGGAATCGGCGACCAAGGACGGGCTATTGCCACCTAGCGGTTGGAGGCCGAAGCTAATCCTGGATAGGATATTGTTTGATTCCAGCAGCACATTCCCGCGTTGGAGAGTAAAGCGTGGTTTAGTTTCGGCCAATTTCCGCTTTTTGGAGAAGCCAGGGAACCGTGATTCTGCTGCATGGAACTTTGTGGCGGTAAGGAATTAATTAAAAACATCTCTGCCTTCATTTCTTTGTTTCAGGGAACATTTAAATGCATGGCGTGGTGTACTACGTTTATGGCGCGTTGTGTGTGCTTTTGGAAGCAACTTATCTGTTTTGGATCAAGTGAAGCATGTAATTCTCCATTGCATTGCCCAGTTATTTACTCTAAATCACGAGAAAATATGAATCAGTGGTATTTAGTCTGTTTGAGCTTTTGCTTGGCTTGAAGCATTGGTGAAAGGGGGCGCCGTAAATGTACCAATTTTCACCTGCATATGCAGCTCTGAAACTAAGGGTTTTGGCTGGAGGATGTCCGATTTGAGGCTGAGGAGCAGTCCGAAGGAGAAATTGTCTGACAGAAATATTGCAATCTTTACCTAAGGTACATGGCTTAATATTTTGAAAGGTTGTAAGTGAAAGGATCGGTGCATCACCAGGCCTGGTGCCAAGGTCAAAGACTTGGTGCCAGTGGTGATACAGGCCACCAGTGAGCACCAGTATAGGGCAGTTGTAGTGCAGGTAGGAGTAAATAACATAGGTGCGAGTGGGGAGCTAGGAGTGAGGAGCTGCTGCAGGACTACAGGGCCCTTCTGGCCACCCTGAAGCATAGCAATTGTCTGATTCGGCTCTCATCGGGTTGCCGTCGCTACATATTTCAGAAGAATATAATATGATAGAACTTCCGAGTTTTTTATGGAGATGGGTCAATAGCTTGTTTTTTTAATTGAAATCATTCCCAATAATATCGCATTATGGGTGCCCAAAATTGAACATTTGCAAACCAGTACTTGCATGGCGTCGTTATTCCGATGGGTCGCGGCACCTAATCTAGCTGCCTCACCCACTAGCAGCCCGCCGCCGACGACCATAACCCTCGCACGGCCGATGCTCCGCGTAAACTTCGTCCGGTCGGGGAGGGGGGGGGGGGGATTGTTACCTACCCTCCGGCCGGGGAGGTGGGTAGGTTACCTACCCCTCCCCATATACATAACGGCAACAGATATATTGGGTGATTCTAAGAAGGAATTGGTTCAGTCCTTTTTTGATCCGAGGTCAACGTAGAGGTCATATCAGGTCAAACAAAAACAAATTGATAGCGCAGGCGGCTCAAAGACTTCAAGAACTATAGTGCACAATTATTATTATACTGCACGGCCAAAACTTATTTGTAGATCAATTTAGTCTTTGACCTATAATGACCTGAGGTGACGGTTCAAAATGTGATAAACCGGAGGCAAAAGAAGCCAGTTTACCATATTATCACACATGTTATCGGCACTGCATAGGTCACTGACCTAGGATGACCTGCACCTGACATTCGCCACAGCAAATATGTATCCAACGCATGGTACTGACAATTTTATAGCTTTTGCGAGAAATTTGTCATGTGATTTCAAAGGTCAAAGTCAATGTTCAGGTGAAGTCGGTCAGAGACCTATGATGACCTTGTTAGGGTCATTATGGTAAGGTATGCTTCAATGTGTGAAATGGTTATTGAGATCGATATGCAATCTGTTGATCGATCGTGTATCTATATTGTCACAATATGTGAGATTTTCCGCAGTTTGGTCCGACATGCTGCTACTAAAAGTGTTGTAGGTCATTGAACTGACATGATCTTGACCTGATAATTTTGGAGGATGTGTCAAATTGATGTAGCTTAAGGTACTGCAAATGTCAGAGCTCTAGTGCAACCGTTTTTTGGGTGTGGTACGAAACGTCATGGGGGGTAGGTATTTACCCACCCACCTGGGCGTGCGAGGGTTAACATAGGAGACGTGGCAGCTGCAATGTGGTCATGCAGGGGCCCTGACAGTTCATCAGAGGGCTCCAATGGCTGTTCCGGGGCCCCTCGGCCCAATCAATGTTCATCATGTGCTCCTATACCTGCTCAGGGTCCCCTCGTTTGTCAAAGAATATACCTCAGGGGGAAATGTGACTGCCAGGGCCAATCAGCCAATCGGTCTTTGGCTAATCAGCAGCCTTTTTTGTGGTGGGGGGGGGGGGCATCGAAATGGAATTGGCCTGCCCCAGACGAGTCCCAGGCATATACGGTTGGAATGGGAGGAGGGCAGATGCTCTCCCTCGTTCTTCATCCGGCTCTCATGACACTCCGCTTCCCTCAGTTAGTCGGCACAGGTTAGTTGGTGACGAGCTTCATGGTTCTATACGGCGGCCGAAGTGATGGCGGCTACTGGAGTATGCGTCCCCGGCTGGCGCCGAAGGCACAGTTTTTTTTTTCAAACGACGCGTGGTAGATGGCTGATTCAGCTATATTTCCCCATCCCGTCAAGCTTTTTCGATGGGGTGTCCTTCGCACCACCTATCCAGGATTACTTCTGCGATCGTCCGATAGATGTCGCTAGTTTCGGTCGGTGGTCGCAAACATCAAAGTGCCGCCCAAGAGTTTCCGATCCGTTTACTATTCGTGGTCGAGTCGACCCACTCCCTCGTGTTGAGAACAAGGCCTGCAACCAATTCTTCGCAACCAAGCTACAGCAACACTAATTCACTTCCTTTGCCAATGCTTTGTGACGCAACTATTTGTGCACAATTTTAAAAGGACTTTGGAAACTGAGTTTCGATTGAAATTATGCGTAAGCAATACAAATGAGTTCATTTCTAATATTAATTTATCTAATGGGTAGAGCGCACTGGGATACGTTGTTTTAAGTCAACCTTCCCTCATAAAAGTGCCTACATTGGCCAAAATCTTTTTTTCACTTCCTTATCATCGTCTTAATCGTCTTAAAATCGTCAGATTCCATCTGACGCAGAGTTCGACTAACCCCTCCTTCTGTCACTTCCAGCCGGCACTTCCAGCCGGCACCCCCGTCCATGACTGTTGACTACGCCTCACACGTCAACACTTGCCGCATCTCTCCGGGCGCGCTGTGAATCAGCGACTTAAGTGCGTCCAGGGGCGGCGTACAGCAGATAAGGAGGCAGCAGTTGCTCAGAACTGACACAATCGAACTTATTTCCAGATTGAAGCACCTCCTTGTTGTCAACTCTGAGTTTATTGCTGGCGTTGGCCGTGTTTTGTTTGCCGAGCGCCAACTACTGGCGACGCTGGCTCCCCAGGCCGTGTGTTCAGACCGTGCATTGGGAGCTAAGCCACTTACGTTGCAGCTTAGCAATATATTGGGCTCTACTCAGACCACTAGATGGGCCGCTGAGCCAAAATAGTTGTCACTATGGTGGCCGCTGAGCCAATATAGTAGTCACTATAGTGGCCGCCTAGCCAATATAGTGACCCCAATATTGGCTCAGCTGCCACTATAGTGACAACTAAATTGTTCAGGGGTAACTATAATGCCCAATATAGTGGCGCCCAAGCCAATATAGTGGTGACTATAGTGGCCGCCAATGAACCAATATAGTTGTCACTATAGTGGCCGCCAATGAGCCAATATAGTTGTCACTATAGTGGCCGCTGAGCCAATATAGTTGTCATTATAGTGGCCGCCAAGCCAATTTAGTGGTCACTATAGTGGCCGCTGAGCCAATATAGTGGTCACTATAGTGGCCGCTGAGCCAATATAATGGTCACTATAGTGGCCGCTGAGCCAATATAGTTGTCACTATAGTGGCCGCTGAGCCAATATAGTGGTCACTATAGTGACCGCCAAGCCAATTTAGTGGTCACTATAGTGGCCGCTGAGCCAATATAATGGTCACTATAGTGGCCGCTAAGCCAATACAGTGGTCAATGTAGTGGCCACTGAGCCAATATAGTGGTTACTATAATATCCGCTGAGCCAATATAATGGTCACTATAGTGGCCGCTGAGCCACTATGGTGTTCACTTTAGTGGCCGCTGAGCCACTATGGTGTTCACTTTAGTGGCCGCTGAGCCACTATGGTGTTCACTTTAGTGGCCGCTGAGCCACTATGGTGTTCACTTTAGTGCCGCTGAGCCACTATGGTGTTCACTTTAGTGGCCGCTCAGACAATGTGTACACGAGCCAACATGCATGAGGCGTGGCGGATGTCCGTGGTGGTTGCCCGTGGTGGTTGCCCGTGGTGGTTGCCGTGGTGGTTGCCCGTGGTGGTTGCCCGTGCCATTTGCCCGAAGTGGTTGTATTTGCGCTACCTTAGCTGACACAGGAAGCGTGAACAAAAAACCGGCACAGATGTGCTCTCGGTGGTCGAAGCATATTATATATCATGTTATCCAAAAACACGGACTTGATACCGAATATTCCATAGTTCATGACGACACTTCACTGGGACAGACGCAGATGAGGTCACGCACCTTGCGGCAAACTGTCGCACTCCTGTGACCACTGTCATGCCACCCATGTGACCACTGTCGTGCCACTCATGTGACCACTGTCGTGCCACCCATGTGACCACTGTCGTGCCATCAATGTGACCACTGTCGTGCCACCCATTTGACCACTGTCGTGCCACCCATGTGACCACTGTCGTGCCACCCATGTGACCACTGTCGTGCCACCCATGTGACCACTGTCGTGCCACCCATGTGACCACTGTCGTGCCCCCCATGTGACCACTGTCGTGCCACTCATGTGGCCACTGTCGTGCCACTCATGTGACCACTGTCGTGCCACCCATGTGACCACTTTCGTGCCACCCATGTGACCACTGTCGTGCCACCCATGTGACCACTGTCGTGCCACTCATGTGACCACTGTCGTGCCACCCATGTGACCACTGTCGTACCACCCATGTGACCACTGTCGTGCCACCCATGTGACCACTGTCATGAGTCAAACTGGACATCAGGTGTCAGCAACCTGGGTTTTCTGAGGTTTCCGGTGTCACAGTGATGCTGATGCAACGTCTATCAGGGTCGTCGTTCGATATGATAGCGATGCATTGCCTCGCTTAATGTGAAAATCAGCTCATTTTATTCGTTGACTCTCTCTTCCTCCATCCCCCTCCCTCTCTCTCTCTCTCTCTCTCTCTCGCTCTCTCTCTCTTTCTCTCTCTCTCTCACACTCTCTTTCTCTCTCTCTCTCTCTTTTTTTCTCTCTCTCTCTCTCTCTCTCACTATCTCTCTCTTTTCTCTCTCTCTCTCTCTCTCTCTCTCTCTCTCTCTCTCTCTCTCTCTCTCACACTCTCTTTCTCTCTTTTTTATATATATATATATATATATATATATATATATATATATATATATATATCTCTCTCTCTCTCTCTCTCTCTCTCTCTCTCTCTCTCTCTCTCTCTCTCTTTAGGAGAAGAATGGAGAATTTTGCAGCTGGGCAACAATACCGCACAAAACCATTCGCAATGGTCATTTTGTATCGACGAAGGTCCCTGGAAGCAATACTACACCCAGCAATATGCATGCAAAAATATTCCACCCCCACCCCATTGAGGCATACCGAGGCTCTTCTGCTATGAGCGCGGATACCTGATGCGGAAATCAAAGATTGGGCGCCAGTACAGTAAACATTGATGGAAGCATGCATAACATGTGATGTGAATGCATATTTAACATTTTCACTTACTCTTAGTGCCCACTGTCATGGAGGCCTAGTGGAAATGAAGCCAAGGGGACCTAAGTGAACGCCACATGGAAGGAGCATGGTGAACGGCAGAGGAGAAGCGGCCAGCCGAAGTCACGTTAGTCATATGAACACCATGTGACCGAATATCCTGACTCCAGCCTCGTCTCGGCTGGGATCAGGATATTCGGTCAGGGTAATTGGGAAATAAAGGTAGAATTGTAACGCAATGCAACGTGTGAATATTGAATGCAGTACAATGGAATGTGATGCGATGAAATGCGATACGATGGATTTCAATGCGATTCAATGCAATGCGATGGTGGACAATAATTGAAGATCTTCGTCGGAAATGCTACCACACGACTGTTCATTTTACTCAGGATGTCCGTTGCTTTGCATAATGTTGGCGAACGCCAGGTTTGTAGCCGCTGCTGTGTGAGTGGAGATGTCTACTATGCAAAGGACCACCCCACGTGTAATAGTAACGTGACACAGGGGTGTACAGGTATATACTGGCCGTCGCATTGCGCGCTCAGGGGTGTCGCATTCTATCGGAAATCCCTGCCGACCGGGGTGTGTACCCGCCGACCGTGGTATGTACCCGCCGACCGTGGTATGTACCTGCCGACCGTGGTATGTACCTGCCGACCGTGGTATGTACCTGCCGACCGTGGTATGTACCCGCCGACCGTGGTATGCACCTGCCGACCGTGGTATGTACCCGCCGACCGTGGTATGTACCCGCCGACCGTGGTATGTACCTGCCGACCGTGGTATGTACCTGCCGACCGTGGTATGTACCTGCCGACCGTGGTATGTACCTGCCGACCGTGGCATCTGGCGACCGTGGTATGTACCTGCCGACCGTGGTATGTACCCGCCGACCGTGGTATGTACCCGCCGACCGTGGTATGTACCCGCCGACCGTGGTATGTACCCGCCGACCGTGGTATGTACCTGCCGACCGTGGTATATACCTGTCGGCCGTGGCACTACTTCGACACAGGCAGTGCTATATTCGCTCCAGGTCAGACCTGCAGGTCGCTCCGGATAAAGTCTGCAGGTCACTCTGGGTCAGGTCTGCAGATGGCTCCGGGTCGGGTCTGCCGCTCCATGTCATGTCTGCATATCGCTTTGGGTCGGGTCTGCAGGTCGCTCCATGTCAGGTCTGCAGATCGCTTCGGGTCAGGTCATCAGGTCGCTCCGGGTCAGGTCTGCCGGGCAGGATGGCGAAATCCATCCAGCTGCGGCCGATGCAGCCGGCGACGTCTCAGAGCGGCCAGGCTGCCGCTGCACGCCGTCGTCGCCGACGACGGTACCGTCGCAGCGCACCGAGCTACATTTGGACGGGCCGATGTGGCAGCGACGACCGGTGCGACCGAACATTAACCAAAGTGCACGGGGGCAGCCCGCGGCTGCCGTGGCGGTAATGTGGGAGGCTATTGCTCGTGCAGGTGGTCAGAAAATGAACCTTCCGTCGATTTCGGAGCCCTCCAGTCCCTCCAGTAATTGTCGGGACGTGCTGCCTCAGTGGGGTTCTGAACCCCCAAACGTTCAGCCCCACGTTCTCTTCTTAACGCTGCTGACGCTGCATTCTCCTAACTCCCTCGATAAGATGCGATTGTCCCGAGCATTGCAGAGTACACTGGACCTTTGCGATAAACAGGAACGGTGCTCCGAAAACCTGCACAGTACACGTATCCTCTGAAGAAGAAAAGACCATAACGGATGCGTATTGATTTGGCATGAGGCGTATTAATTGATATATCTTTGATTGCAGGGGTATCAATTTCTGGGAATTATCTTGCAGAGGGAAATACATGGAGGAAATATAAGGCGGAAATCGATTATGGAGTGTGGGTGGGGGTGTGGGAGGGGGTGTCCGCCAATAAGATCCCATGTTCAAATTAAAATAGTTGGGAGAGGGTAGGGTAATTGAACATAGGGAGATTAATGGGCCCAAAAAATGCACTATTTCAACACTCATGGTCAAATGTGCCTTTTCCCCTTGAAAATTGAATTTGCTCCACATTTTCAACATTTCACATGGGAGCCTACTCAGGTGCCCTGCCCTCATTTGCGAGCCTCATGTCTAATGCATGGGTCCTTGATCCTAATCGATTTCTAGAACGTCACCCGTGCTTTTATGAGGACCCGGGCGCATCGAATCGAACGCGAGCGCTTCAATTACTGAGTTATTCCTGCCACGATCGCCTTTACACAGCAGAACACCCTTGGGGTTCGCGCACGCAGGTACAAGGGTCAGAATTAAGCCCGGGGTCTGATCAGAAAGCAGCCGCGAGTTCAAGCTGGCCGACCGGCCTTCAGACTCCAATCTGCTACGGAGAGCGTCGACGCCGTGCAAGGCCACTCGTACTGCGACCTGCAACAAAAACTGTCATCATCATCACTGCGACCTGCAACACAAACTGTCACCATCATCAGACGGGAGACTAAGGTATGGGCGAGACAAGGCCACTCGTACTGCGACCTGCAACAAAAACTGTCATCATCATCAGACGGGAGACTAAGGTATGGGCGAGACAAGGCCACTCGTACTGCGACCTGCAACAAAAACTGTCATCATCATCAGACGGGAGACTAATGTATGGGCGAGACAACGTTGGCAAAGTCGAAGCTGGCATAGGCTGATGTCAGTTGGTAGCATTGAAGGTGGATTTCATTTCCTGGTGATTGGTTGGCGCGATGCAGAGGAAAAGAAAAGACCAGAAAAACACGAAAGTATGCATGCCAGAAGCCTAAGCTCTTTAGAAGACCAGTTTGTGTTAAGAATATTTTTAAGGATACTCAACAGTTTCTGTTGTAGATCATCTTAGGGAGTGATACATTTGAATGACACGGAAAGCGAAGCACAAAAGGTGGCGCACGTTTCGATCCTTCCTATATGCATATGACTTAAGTTGGTATAAAAGGCCGGTTTCGTCTGCGAAACTTAAAACTTTGACCAGCAACTCATGGCTTGTCCCAGCCCGACCCGCGATGATACTTAGTCTGGCATTGAGACTTGTACATCCATTCACACCAGTGAACTCCATGGTCCTCCAAAGTCAGTTGTGACCAAAAAGAGTGGACGAAAATGGCAAAGAATCGTACGGATGAATTGGTTCAGCTTCAGCTTATGATTCGAGCGTAATTTGTATTTAGCAAAGGTGATACTAAGGCAGGGACTCACTTAACCACGTTTCACTGGGGGTAGGGAGCAAGTGATCCAGAAATATGCGCGAAATTAAAGAATGTTGTTAGTTTAACCGACATTTCCCTGAAGATACAAACAATTATCAATCACTGTGGTGGGGACAATTGTCCCTCCTGTTAGCATGTTATTCGAGTTACTGTATTACGGTAACCATATAAGCGGCCATCGGCATCTGTTACCGGCATCTGGAAGCCATAATCGGCATCTGATATCGGCATCTGGTGCGTCACAGCCACCGGCAAAAACGGCGTGACACTAATTGGCAACATATACTGAGTGAACTACTGGGTGCTATCCGTCTCTACACGCTTGTCATGCGCATTGCACCGGCATTAACCAGGCCCGCTAATTCTAGTTCAGCTCTTTGTCTCCAAGCTTTCAACAGACTCCCAGAACCGGCCTAATTCGACAGACATCTTTGCCCACGGACGACCACGGCCCGCGTACGGAATTGATCAGCCCACGTCGTGTTAGCAGAATAACTCCCTCGCCGTCCAACAGTTCGCGAGCTGGTGCCTGAGAAAGTAGAGCAGTGTTTCTTTTTGTGAGCTGTTGTGAACACACGTGTGAGCTGTTGTGAACGCTAAATGACGCTTATCTTTCACCCGGCGAGGGCATCGGACGTTGCAGCAAGCGCGCTTGCTGCAAGTAAAACGTGTATTTAAACCTGAAATAAGTTTCGTATGAGAACAGCGAGGAACATTTATGCGAATAACCATTCTCAATTAAGACATGTAATGTGACATGACACCTGAAACTAGTCATATTTGAGTAATAGCTTCCGAATGCTGAAACCAATAGCTATTTTCAGGTGAATTGGCTTCAGCGAGAACAAAAATATGCTTGTTCAGACTTATAATTGGTTTTGCACGATTACATTTGCGGCCCACGAAGAGTTAGAGTGACACTTGGGACTGGTCTCAATTGAGCATAGCTGCATAAATTGAGACCAATTGCTATTCTCAGTCTGACTGGTGTCACTTAAGACCAAACAATACTCTCCTTCCTGAGCCTTGAAAGTGGTTTCACATGAGTACATTTGTAAGTCTCAACGCACCGGCATTCTCTTCTCAGAATGGTGTTCTCAGCATATCGCGAACAGAGTGCTCGTTTTGTGGCGACCAACATGCCGACCGTCATCAAGGTCGCACGCACAAAACATGCTAATTTTCACCGCTTGTCTCGAACATCGAGACTTGGTTGAACTAATGTGTCTTCATTGAGGTCGATCAGATCACTTTATTATCGCACTACACTGCCAGCTGTACCGACCTGATAGGCAGGGTCAAAATCGTGGATATATATATATATATATATGGCACGTGGCCCGACCACGACCATCCTCTCTTGGCACTCCGAAGGCACTTGCACTATATTGCGTCCAATTTTCGCGGAAGTGCAGGGCTTTTAGGAATACGTAGCATACATTTATGTGATTCGGCACAATATCTGCATATTTGAAGTGGTTCTCTTGTATTTGTCACAGGAGTCCAATTGCGGAAGCAGTGCCTCCGAGTTGAGCATAGACGCATGGAAAACCCATCTGCTTCAGTCCAATTTGCCATACTCCTGTCTAAATCAGGTTCATCTACTGAATACCGAATGCATGTATCTCAAACATAAGTGCAGCATGCTGAATGTGGCATTAGCACAGGTGCCACGCTGTGTCGTGGTCCTTTTCGTCTCACGGTCTTCCCGCCCAGTGTACGCCGCCTACAACCGTGCAATGCGGTATCTTCCCTCGGACTACCACTGACCGGACCTTGGCTAGGCGGCCCGTAGGCGGACCCTATGCCGTCCCTAGGCGGCCCTAGGCGTCCCCTATGCCGTCCCTAGGCGGACCCTAGGCGGACCCTATGCCGTCCCTAGGCGGACCCTAGGCGGACCCTATGCTGTCCCTAGGCGGCCCGTAGGCGGCCCCTATGCCGTCTCTAGGCGGCCCTAGGCGACCCTAGGCGGCCCCTAGGCGGCCCCGAGGAGAGGCCGTCATATTTATACCATTAAGCTTCGCTGAAGAAAAATGCATCCACTTGAGAGATAATATGTTGTTGAAGGATGCTACAATGCAAATTAATACACCACGCTTTGCTCTGAGAACCGAAATTAGAACTTGAAGCGCTGCAACAGAGAAGTATTAATGTTTTAAATACTTGACGGCTGGGCCGGGCCGCGCCGGGCCGGCTCGCCAGGTGAACTTTTGTCCTACATCCATGGAGTGCACTCGCGCGACCTTCGCACTCGCTCGCACCACTTGTCCCTACGACGTAGCTGTCTATGACCTACGATGACGTGTGCCTGGCTATTCGCATTGAGGTATATTGCGTGTTCACTTTAAATTACCGATTTTAGCTGACTAGCAGTACTGGTTGTACGCATTCACAGACGAGGCAAGATATTATCCCTCGTAGTCCACGGACAAAAGGTGTGGCGAGGGGTGAGGAAACGTTGAGAAAGGGATGATTCAGAATGGAGGGACAACCGACACTCTACCTAAATACAATGCTCTAACCAAACCACAGATCACTTTTATCTACACATCAAGCTCGCTGTGCACAACAGCACTTAACGCGTCGACTCGCTACATGTCTAGCTTCACTCATTAGCTATCACGTCACCGGACAGGTGAGTCCGATGACCCGTCACCATTTGCCACAGGACAGGTCAGCCCGAGGACCCGTCACCATTTGCCACAGGACAGGTCAGCCCGAGGACCCGCCACCATTTGCCACAGGACATGTGAGTCCGAGGACCCGCCACCATTTACCATAGGGCAGAGGACAGGTCAGTCCGGGGACCCGCCACCATTTGTCATAGGGCAGAAGACAGGTCAGTGCGAGGACCCGCCACCATTTGCCATAGGGCAGAGGACAGGTCAGTGTGGCGACCCGCCACCATTTACCATAGGGCAGAGGACAGGTCAGTGTGGCGACCCGCCACCATTTACCATAGGGCAGAGGACAGGTCAGTCCAGGGACCCGCCACCATTTGCCATAGGGCGGAGGACGGGTCAGTCCGGGGACCCGCCACCATTTGCCATAGGTCAGAGGTCAGGTCAGTCCGAGGACCCGCCACCATTTGCCATAGGGCGGAGGACAGGTCAGTCCGAGGACCCGTCACCATTTGCCATAGGGCAGAGGACGGGTCAGTCCGAGGACCCGCCACCATTTGCCATAGGTCAGAGGTCAGGTCAGTCCGAGGACCCGCCACCATTTGCCATAGGGCGGAGGACAGGTCAGTCCGAGGACCCGTCACCATTTGCCATAGGGCAGAGGACGGGTCAGTCCGAGGACCCGCCACCATTTGCCATAGGGCGGAGGACAGGTCAGTCCGAGGACCCGTCACCATTTGCCATAGGGCAGAGGACGGGTCAGTCCGAGGACCCGCCACCATTTGCCATAGGTCAGAGGTCAGGTCAGTCCGAGGACCCGCCACCATTTGCCATAGGGCAGAGGACAGGTCAGTGCGGCGACCCGCCACCATTTGCCATAGGGCAGAGGACGGGTCAGTCCGAGGACCCGCCACCATTTGCCATAGGGCGGAGGACGGGTCAGTCCAGGGACCCGCCACCATTTGCCATAGGGCGGAGGTCAGGTCAGTCCGAGGACCCGCCACCATTTGCCATAGGGCGGAGGACAGGTCAGTCCGAGGACCCGTCACCATTTGCCATAGGGCAGAGGACGGGTCAGTCCGAGGACCCGCCACCATTTGCCATAGGGCAGAGGACGGGTCAGTCCGAGGACCCGCCACCATTTGCCATAGGGCAGAGGACGGGTCAGTCCGAGGACCCGCCACCATTTGCCATAGGGCAGAGGACGGGTCAGTCCGAGGACCCGCCACCATTTGCCATAGGGCGGAGGACGGGTCAGTCCGAGGACCCGCCACCATTTGCCATAGGGCGGAGGACGGGTCAGTCCGAGGACCCGCCACCATTTGCCATAGGGCGGAGGACGGGTCAGTCCGAGGACCCGCCACCATTTGCCATAGGGCGGAGGACGGGTCAGTCCGAGGACCCGCCACCATTTGCCATAGGGCGGAGGACGGGTAGTCCGAGGACCCGCCACCATTTGCCATAGGGCGGAGGACGGGTCAGTCCGAGGACCCGCCACCATTTGCCATAGGGCGGAGGACGGGTCAGTCCGAGGACCCGCCACCATTTGCCATAGGGCGGAGGACAGGTCAGTCCGAGGACCCGCCACCATTTGCCATAGGGCGGAGGACGGGTCAGTCCGAGGACCCGCCACCATTTGCCATAGGGCGGAGGACGGGTCAGTCCGCACACATCGACACCGCACACATCGACATCACCTGAGGCTGCCAGTGTGTGTCCGTTTTTTCTTCACTTTTGCCCCTCAGCCAGAAGCACACACCCAGTTCGATTCGAATAGTCGCTTCGGATAGTCGCTCTGGATGGTCGGTGTGTCTGATTTGCGCCGACAGGCTGGATATATATCCGCCGACATGTCGCCACACCGCCAGCCTGACAACGCGCTGCGGAATGCCAAGTAGCACGGCGCATCCGGTGAAAGCCAGCGGGAAAGAGAGACGGTAATACTGAACGTATTCTGCTGAATCTTAGACATTTCCCATCACTGCAGGGACCAAATGTTTTCCGCTGCAATATCCACGTTCCAGGTGTCGTTAGCTGGAATGAAAATCCGGTACAAATCAGGTAGCAAGTTATTATTAATGCTTCCTAATTGGTCGGAGTATATTGAGCTTTATTGCCTGCCCCTTGCATATGACACGGCTAATGCACAGTGAGCATAGCAATCCAGAAATCTTCTCTAACCCTAAAGCATATTCTGACACAGGTAGTTGTGCCTATAAATATGAATATGTCAGGTTTTATTCTTGATACCTGCTTTTTGCCTATATTTTTACCCCGTAGGCATCAGAAGTGAAGCGTATTCAGTCAGTCGATGTAACACCAGAATGCCAGTGTATTCAGTCAGTCGGTGTAAGGTCAGCGTTTTCAGTCAGACGTTGCAAGGTTAGCATGTTCAGTCAATCTGTGCAGGTCAGCGTGTTTAGTCAGCCGGTGTAAGGTCAGCTTGTTTAGTCAGCCGGTGTAAGGTCAGCGTGTTTAGTCAGCCGGTGTAAGGTCAGCTTGTTTAGTCAGCCGGTGTAAGGTCAGCGTGTTTAGTCAGCCGATGTAAGGTCAGCGTGTTTAGTCAGCCGGTGTAAGGTCAGCTTGTTTAGTCAGCCGGTGTAAGGTCAGCGTGTTTAGTCAGCCGGTGTAAGGTCAGCTTGTTTAGTCAGCCGGTGTAAGGTCAGCGTGTTTAGTCAGTCGGTGTAAGGTCAGCGTGTTTAGTCAGCCGATGTAAGGTCAGCGTGTTTAGTCAGCCGGTGTAAGGTCAGCTTGTTTAGTCAGCCGGTGTAAGGTCAACGTGTTTAGTTAGCCGGTGTAAGGTCAGCGTGTTTAGTTAGCCGGTGTAAGGTCAGCGTGTTTAGTTAGCCGGTGTAAGGTCAGCGTGTTTAGTTAGCCGGTGTAAGGTCAGTTGCTCGGTCAGTCGGTGTGAAGTCAGGGCATTCGGTCCGTCGGTAGAAGATCAGCTCATTCAGTCCGTACAGTCGGCCAGCCCAGATCAGATCAGCGCATTCCGTCAGTCGGTCTAGGCCATCGTATTCAGTCAGTCGGTGTGAACTCAGAGCATCCGGTTAGTCCGTGTAAGGTGAAAGCATTCGATCATTCGGTGTAAGGCCAGCAAATTTAGCCAGTAGCCCCAATTCGCTCCATTCGATTGCGGCTGTGTGAGTGGTTTGCGTTTGTCGACCTTTCAAGTGTTGGATTTACTGCAGTTTGTCGTCGAATGGACATCAGGTCGGCGTGGTAGGCATGCTCCGGGAGTGCCCAGTGCCATTTCCAATGTTGTGGTGCCTGCTGACACGATACCATGACAAAACAGACGGATGCGGTATTTCACGATTTTCCCAGTTATCTGAAGACCTCGTCTGTGCGTAATTTACATTGCACACTTGCCTACTAAAATAATTAAATGAAATACTAAATATTTAATGGACGTGGTAGGCTGCTTATGATACATAGCATCCGCCATCAGTTATCATCAGATTTCCTAACAGAGGTAATTCATAATGCCCTCGCATAATACATGTGACCGAACGCGTCTGGCACACAACCGCCGCAGCACGCCCAATACCCAATGCGCACTATTTCGATATTACGTGCAGACCGCTTGAATCATTCATAACATAATACTCAAAGGAGTATCACAGGCTGGATTGGGGTTGCATTGAGGATGTATCACAGTGGGTGCAAGCCTTTATCCAGTGAAGGTGCATTGCAGCATTGCAAGATGAGGACTGCCCTTTATCCCATCTTCATCTTGAAGAAAGATGAAGTCTGCCCCTTATCCCACGAAGGCTGCCCCTATCGCATGAAGTACCCCCGTAAGATGCAGGCCCCTTGCATTGACCGGCGGCTGATCGATAGCTCCATTTTCGGGTGCGCATGTCTCCCAACCAGAGTGGGAAACTTATTCTCCAGGTTGTGAGTCGGAGTGCACACTGACTTCGTCTGGAGTACATTTTCATGGATATATTATTATTTTATGCATGGAATCTGTTCACCGGTAGCGTACGGGACAAGCCTATGCAGTCAGTTCGAAATATGCATAAGTAATATGCATTTCCATTTTTGGTCAAATCAAATGTTAAAGCATAGGAACAAAGAAGTGAACAATGGATGGCACCGCTTGGAAGCGAATTGTGATCATCAGCACAGCTCCGTCTCTCATAACTCACAGGAGAAATTCGCTTTCCTTTCACTGTTGGTTTCAGCACAAGGCTAGCCATATGAAAAAGAAACAAAAATATTTCACACTGCACCCTCAGCTGAGACCGCATAAGTACCTACGCAACTAATTCCCTGCGTAATACGAACCCACCTCCGACACCACCCACCACACACGCCACAGTCGGATGTGTAGCTGTGCGTAGCCGTGCGCGACGCAAAGGATCACCCAAGGTCTTGCGTTTGCGGCATGACACTGTTTACAATGTGTTCAAAGTTGCTAGTTGTCATGACGTCATACACAAATACCATGCATCGGTTGGTTGACAGACAGATTTCAGAACAGAAAACACCAACGCAGCCAATTCTGGTCGGTACACTCCGCGAGTCCGGAGGGCGTCTCTTAAAACTGTCAAATTTTCCCACTATATGGGAGGCGCAGCTCCAGAGTCGGAGAAACCGGAGAACATTGTATTCAGTGCGCGGGCGCGCTGTCTTGCAAGCGGTGTTGGCGCGTTGTTGTCGTTTACCTTTCCGGCGGTTGAGCTTGATTGAAGTGTGTGAAACTGTGGTCTGGCTGCTAACTGCTACGAAAAGTGGTTAGTTTGAGTCGTAATCATAGGTGGAATAACCAGCGTTTTTTTCGTGGGTGTCGCTCTGTATTTGTTTTTATTCATATCTTGTTTTCCCAAATTTGTGTCAGAGTACATGTGAAGCCCATCCTACCCAATATGAACCCGGATTGCAAAAATGTTTTCAGATATAAAAACTCTGAACAGGTGCCCTAATTCCCACCCTACTCCCAACGATGAAATCCTCCGCCTGTTACCCAGTGGACAAGCATCGGCACGTGATGACGTCATCAGGGTCCTCGTCGGCCCGTCGTCGTGTTGCTCTCGCTCGTAACTGTTGGGGCGCGCTATGTTGTTGGCGCATGGTAGTGCGGCGGAGCGATGTCATCGTTTGCCCCAAGTCGTCACCAGTTGGTTGTAGCGGTGTGACTGTATGGTGATCCATGATGCTGTTGGCGCATGGTAGTGCGGCGGAGCGATGCCATCGTTTGCCCCAAGTCGTCACCAGTTGGTTGTAGCGGTGACTGTATGGTGATCCATGATGCTGTTGGCGCATGGTAGTGCGGCGGAGCGATGTCATCGTTTGCCCCAAGTCGTCACCAGTTGACAGGAGCGGTGAGTGAAAGGCGCACTGCGTGGAGTGTTTATGCAGTCACTCGCCTTCAAGCGCGTATTCGGAGCTAAGGTGAATTCGGATGCGAAGCATTCGCCAAGTTGCATTGCTGAAAGCAGAAATACTGCGCTGCCACCTGTTCCCGAGGCCGAAGCCAGGCTGCCAGATCAGCAGTCGGCTGTGGTGTCACATCTAGTTAGACCGAAGCCAGGCTGCCAGATCAGCAGTCGGCTGTGGTATCACATCTAGTTAGACCGAAGCCAGGCTGCCAGATCAGCAGTCGGCTGTGGTATCACATCTAGTTAGACCGAAGCCAGGCTGCCAGATCAGCAGTCGGCTGTGGTGTCACATCTAGTTAGACCGAAGCCAGGCTGCCAGATCAGCAGTCGGCTGTGGTGTCACATCTAGTTAGACCGAAGCCAGGCTGCCAGATCAGCAGTCGGCTGTGGTGTCACATCTAGTTAGACCGAAGCCAGGCTGCCAGATCAGCAGTCGGCTGTGGTATCACATCTAGTTAGACCGAAGCCAGGCTGCCAGATCAGCAGTCGGCTGTGGTATCACATCTAGTTAGACCGAACCAGGCTGCCAGATCAGCAGTCGGCTGTGGTATCACATCTAGTTAGACCGAAGCCAGGCTGCCAGATCAGCAGTCGGCTGTGGTATCACATCTAGTTAGACCGAAGCCAGGCTGCCAGATCAGCAGTCGGCTGTGGTATCACATCTAGTTAGACCGAAGCCAGGCTGCCAGATCAGCAGTCGGCTGTGGTGTCACATCTAGTTAGACCGAAGCCAGGCTGCCAGATCAGCAGTCGGCTGTGGTATCACATCTAGTTAGCTGCAGCTGCAGCTGCGCGGGACCGCCGCCGCCAACCCGTGTCTTTGAACAGACACCAAGAGCACTTCAGGGGAAATGTTGTGATACAGTTCGGAAGTGCCAAATTGAAAAAGTATGTCTGTACTCTGGGTGGGAAATTAGAACTTGAAATGCAGCATTGTGCAGTGGACAGCTGTTCAAAGTTGGCTGTCGGCGGAAAAACCACCACTGGCCTCTCAGTTTCAGTACAGATTAAGCACACGTCTATGGGGATAAAACACTGGTAAAATCAAAATGAAAAGAACACTGGTGGGAGAGGAGGCTGACTGTGACAGTAGCACGTCCGACTGAGCCAGGGTCAGGGTGTGGTGGTGGGAGAGGAGGCTGACTGTGACAGTAGCACGTCCAACTGAGCCAGGGTCAGGGTGTGGTCGTGTGAGAGGAGGCTGACTGTGACAGTAGTACGTCCGACTGAGCCAGGGTCAGGGTGTGGTGGTGAGAGAGGAGGCTGACTGTGACGTGGTGGTGGGAGAGGAGGCTGACTGTGACAGTAGTACGTCCGACTGAGCCAGGGTCAGGGTGTGGTGGTGAGAGAGGAGGCTGACTGTGACGTGGTGGTGGGAGAGGAGGCTGACTGTGACAGTAGCACGTCCAACTGAGCCAGGGTCAGGGTGCGGTGGTGGGAGAGGAGGCTGACTGTGACATCAGCATGTCCAACTGAGCCAGGGTCAGGGTGTGGTGGTGGGAGAGGAGGCTGACTGTGACATCAGCATGCCCAACTGAGCCAGGGTCAGGGTGTGGTGGTGGTAGAGGAGGCTGACTGTGACATGAGCATGTCCAACTGAGCCAGGGTCAGGGTGTGGTGGTGGGAGAGGAGGCTGACTGTGACAGTAACACGTCCAACTGAGCCAGGGTCAGAGTGTGGTGGTGGAAGAGGAGGCTGACATCGCCCATAGCAATCCCGTGTGTTCGACAGCATGACGTGCCTTGGGACATCTGAATGGCACCTTGGTTGCGCAGTCACAGCATTGCTCTGCTAACCGGCTTGGGGACGTCCGTACGTGGCAGCTCTTCATGATGACAGGTGTATTTGATGAAAATGGGTATTTTTTAACACAAGAGGCACGTTTCTGAGTAGACTACGCTGCCGATGATGCGAAAGTACCTTGTCTTATGTGTGTGGCGGATCGATACTGTCTGAAGATGATTTCAGTGAAAAAGTCAGGCATGTATGATGCAGATAGGGAATTATTCTTGAAGAGCCGGAATGCCGGAAGTAGTACCTGTTTGGTAAGCTCGAGAAGCTCGTGTGTAAAATGTGGATAGACCATGACAGGAAACAGGAGATCAGTGTAAGGATGCTTAATTATAGTTGGTGGGTGAATGTGCAAGGGATTACTTTCTTGGTTACTCTCCGAAGGTTTCTTCGCCTTTTCTGATTCTTCTGGTCTGATGGTAGTGCTGACTTGTTTGCAAAGCCGAAAATCCAGCCGGGAGAGGCAAACCAGGGAAAGATAACTCGTGCACTTAAACTCCCAAGACAATTTTTCATGTTCTTTGTACTCAAACTACAGAAGCGTGACCGAGGAAAACTTTGTATAATCCTGAGATATGATACCAATGTCTTTGATGTAGCCTATGTCAGGAATATTGATATATCGTTGAACTTTGAACAGCATTTAATAATATTTTTATCATATTTGAAATTGGTCCTATTTGACCTGTGTTGAACTTGAGAAGTCGTGGTCACTTGGGGGTTGGGCTTGATGGTACACAACGATTTCGGACGATGAACATTATGTGTGAACAAGTAGGTACCTGCGTTTATTTAGAATCTAAATAGAATCCACCAAAATATAGGTGGAACTATATTTTGCCGTGTACCTGACACCCCTCCCACCTCCCATGTTGCCAGAATTTAACATTTGGTGAATGTATGGCCGTCGCATGCAACAGTAGTCCAAAGGGGTCATGCTATCCGAAATGTCACCCATTTGATGTTTAGTATATATGTATATATATACATATATATATATATATATATATATATATATATATATATATATATATATATATATATAACTGGTGGTATTGTGGTAACAGACAAAACCAAGTTTTGGCTACATCCGAAATCAAATTCAAGGATTTGTCCCTCCCATAAATAAATTTATGCTTGTGCCCGTGCATAGTGCACGTCTGCCTAAAGCAATGCTTGCTGCTACACAATAATTTCCCGACAATATCTCCCTTGATTTATATATTTGCATTTCCTCCACTGTCCTCGCATCATCCTTGCAACCAACACATTACATCGACATGGTCCTCGTGACCTGCGAGGCTAACAGTCGACCCAGGGACAAAATTGGGTACTAATGTGAGAAAAAACGGGTCACTCTACACGTTCGGTTTATGCCGTCACCTTATCATCCATTCATAAACATTATTAATCGCTGGGATGGAACTTCGCACATTTTTTTTTCGTGGAAGCTGCCCCTTCCCATTTACGCTAAGTAAGCAATAGCTATAGCATCTACTCAGGGATGGAGAAGCGCACAATCCCGCTGGGACATCCCACATGTATCACGATGTCAGCGTCGTTCGGAGGGTGCCGCTTGACGACGCGCTCCATTTGCATGCCTGGAACATCACGTCTGAACGAGCAGAGCTTCAGAACACAACATGAAAGACTTGCGAAACACAAATGGAACCTACAGACACAGCTATGTAACAATCACGAGCTAATCAAAATGAAATGAAGACTGCTTTTAATATACCATATCTTCCCCGCCGTCCAATCCAATTCATCTACCGTCCATCGAGGTCGATGTATTGCCAACGCCAGGTATCGGTGATTCGACGACAGGTCAGGTCACGGTTCCAGCACTAACAGTCGAAACCGAGTGACGACAACACGTCCTAGACCGTGGCGCCACACGAACACCGCTACCACTTTGTGGGCACGTGCTCTGTTCTCCTTCATTGCCTTCACTATCCTTGGAGACGACTGCTGTATCTTCATTATGACACCACGACGTTGAGCGCAAGGTCCACAGACCTCATGCCTGTCGCCATACACACGGTTTGCGGGTACAGGCTGACTTGTCCGTGCGTCCTCCGGTTGTCGCTGTCGCACTGCATTCGCCAGATTATCGCACTGTACAGGCCGACCTGGTCATTCCCCAGGGTAAAGGTCATGCCACTGCATTCGCCAGATTATCGCACTGTACAGGCCGACCAGGTCATTCTCCAGGGTAAAGGTCATGCCACTGCATTCGCCAGATTATCGCACTGTACAGGCCGACCAGGTCATTCTCCAGGGTAAAGGTCATGCCACTGCATTCGCCAGATTATCGCACTGTACAGGCCGACCTGGTCATTCCCCAGGGTAAAGGTCATGCCACTGCATTCGACAGATTATCGCACTGTACAGGCCGACCTGGTCATTCCCCAGGGTAAAGGTCATGCCACTGATTTCGACGGATTATCGTACTGTACAGGCCGACCAGGTCATTCCCCAGGGTAAAGGTCATGCCACTGCATTCGCCAGATTATCGTACTGTACAGGCCGACCTGGTCATTCCCCAAGGTAAAGGTCATGCCACTGGATTCACCCATGACGACCATTAGCGACATCAACGTGGCCGAAAATGGAGAAGTGAGATGCGATATGAGCTCTAGGTTTATGGATTTCCCACTGGCATCTTCCCCGTATTTTTTACATGGATAGTTCGGAAGCTGGTTTTCAAGCCTGATTTTGATCCAACCTGACCTACCCATCCTGACCCGTTTCCTTGAAAATAGCTTCTTCCATGTTAATTCCGGAATAACAATACCGAAATTAAACAAGATATGCCCTATTCGAACGATTTCGAGGGATTGAGGTCGACATCCGTATATTAAAATATGACCTCTGATGACGACATTGTCAGTAAAAAAAAATATATATAGTATGCTTCGGTGTCTCCATGCCTGAGCTTTCAAACGGTGTATTGCATTTTATTCTAGCCTATGTAGATAGGAATGTAGATGGCGAACTCTCAAGACCCTCACTTTCCCGGTCCGGCGAAGGTGGGTTTGCCGGCTGGCCTCAAAATGGCCAATAGATATCTATCTCTAATATAAACTTATTGACCTCCAATGCAAGCGCCCTGAACAATTAACACGGCTTCAATTAGCTAATGATTGCTTTATTTTTGGTCAATACGATGACTTTCGAAGCTTAAATACGCTTACTTAATATTTCTGACTATGGGGATACCTTTCAAACTTGCTCAAACTACCTCGAACGTAGCTCTAAATACCAACTCACATGTGCATTTCGATGCCTCTAAACATGGGCAGTACGGAATAACTGATCTCACACCAGCTCCAGCATTACTTGAATTTCATCTTCCCTCCAATCCTTCTTTTCCTTGTCCATAAGGATGTAAGTAATAACAGAATCCATACAACAACATTCTTCGAGATAAAAAATTTCAGTCCACGCTGCATTCGACGTCATTTATCGCTTGATAAACGTTTTCATGGGACGAGAAGTGCGACGATGCGCTGTTTAAGGTGGAAATTCGAATTACCGTGGTCGATATAAACTGGGTAGATGTTGCTGAGAATACTTTGCTGCCAATTAAAAGGCCGGCTTTGATGACAGACAGCTTCCGGTTATGATTTACTTTGTGTCGTGGATGCGGAGAGGAGTGAAGTGAGATGTATACTAATATATTTGCTGCCGTCGTGTTTTTAGCTAAAAGGGAAGCGCTCGGTGCTGTTTGACTTTGTTTGCGATTGCTTCAATGATGTTTTCCCCGGAGATATTTACTTTAAGGTTAACAAGCTGTATCACATAGGAAGCTCATCAGGCAGCAGACTCTTCAAGATGAACTCTTGCGTTCTCGTTTGCGCTACTCAGTGCCAGCTTTCTTCTCGTTCTTGCGCCGACCATCGCAGCTTGTCACCTCCACTGCGGTGACCTTTGACCTTGTCACCTCCACTGCGGTGACCTTTGCAGTGGCGTGGTTCCGATGACCGCTGCGATGACCGCTGATTGTAGTTCAGCCACAATGGGGTTGACGGATGGTCTTGACGGAGGAATCGAACACCTCCTGAAAGCTGATAATTGTAAGGGTGCAACTATAACGTCTTTCAAGCCGGGCGACGTCATCATCAGCTCAGCGGCACCAGCCTCAGCTCCTGTGAGCTCTTCAGCTCAGCGGCAACATCTCAGTTTCTGTGACAAGTGACTACACTCACGCCCGACATCCCCAGCTCCTGTGACGCGTGATGCAAATCGGTGACCGTCCAACAGTCTCAGCTCCTATGACTCGTGACGACACTTGCATCGCACAGTCTCGCCGGCTACCAATTGGAACTTCAATCGTGTTCTCGCCACTGGTTAAGTCGGTAAGCACATAGTCTGTACCATTAACGCCTAACGTGTGCTGTCTCGAACAAGGCCTCTGGATTTTACTGTCTATTAACACACTCACCGGAGTGGGGGAGGGGAATCCACACACCCATATTTTTTTCAACGATATCTTATAAACGGGCACTACTTCTTCAAAAAATTGGAAGAACATAATTTCCAAAAATTAGTAGTTAACTTGCAAAGCTTGAAGGTAAACTTCCAAAACCGCACGGAAAAGTTTTGGAAGCTGACTTCCAAGTTCAAAATTATGAACGTTGGAAGATATGAACTTTGGAAAACATGAACGTATCACATTATTATGTGAAATAGATTACATCATAATGTGAAATGCTGTCAGGAACAGCATACTGTTCCTGACAGCATTTCAACGCGACATTGCCCCTCCCCCAATTGTTCATTGCTCTGGAAATCACTTCTTCGCTACATCACCGCAACGCGATATTACTCCTGCAGATCAAATGTGATGCAGTTGGTAGAGGCTTCTCCTCGGGCATGAGGGGAAGCGGGAAGGGGGTCGTCCACTATTCTTTCGAATCTAGAATATCTAGTGTATGCCATGGGCTCAATGCTAGATTTGCTCCGAGAAGGGAGAAGGATCGAGTACCATACCATCCTAACACGCGGGTCTTCACCCATGGACTTTGCACTGGCCACCCCGTAGGTCTCCACCAATGGACTATGGATTTTTTTGCAAAGCAACACCCAAAGTTCATCCAGAAGCGTGGGATCCAATATATCCAGTCAGTCAGCTGAATCCCCTATTCTTATCTAACGTAGGATGAATTACCCTCAAATTCATCCAGATCTTCGGAATTTCAACAAATTGTCCTCCCTAGGAGTGCCTTTGATTAAAAATGAAAAAATACACGACAAAAATGACGTGGTCAGAACCAAGCCACCAGCTGGCTATCGCATGCTACCTTCGGGTGCAAGGTGGTGCCCACTGGTGAGTTACCAATGAAAGGCCTCGTGGAACGGAGAGCAAGTATTAATGGTTGTGGAGTGGGGTACACCGCTCCACCTATCGGACTGGTGAGGCGAGTTGTGGAGTATTATGGAGTGGGGTACACCGCTCCACCTATCGGACTGGTGAGGCGAGTTGTGGAGTGTTATGGAGTGGGGTGCACCTGTCTGTCCACCTATCAAACTAGTGGAGCGACTTGTGGAGTGTTGTGGAGTGGGGTGCACCTACCAGACTTGTGGGCGACTTCCGAACTAGTGGAGCAAGCTCTCCACATTGCCCCACCCCAGTCCATCCTTGGTGATGGCTAATCGCTGAAAACCCAAGCTCAACATCGCATAGATAACTAAGTACATATGCTGAAGGAAAATAGAAAGGTGATGACAGTCCTGATGAAGCCAATAATATGCGCTCAGAAGTGGAGCTCCGTCATAATCATCGAGGGATCGAGGGAGCAATTGAGGGACCCGTTATCCCAAACAGGAGTTGAAGGCTTTCGATATGTAGTGCATGCATACAAGAGACAAGAGTTGCAAATTTTCAACAGTAGATTGTATTCGGAATGTGATGTTTTGTGTGCAGTGAAGTCTGCGGGCAGGAGGGGTGTTGACTTCCGAAGATTAGTTTTGGGAGGCACAATACATGAATACAATTGGCGGGCCCAAATTGATTTTTATGGGGGGCGGGGAGCACACTCCATAGGGTCCCATGCTAAGAATTGAAATAATTGGAGGGGAAGGGCAAAACTAACATTGAGGGTACACTTGCCCCTTCAAAAGTATATAAAACAACAGTGATGTTGCGATCAGTGATGTTGCGTTGCAGTAATACAGAACACAACTTTTGTCAGAAGCGATGCAGTATGTAGCATTGATAGCATAACAGCATAACTCTTAGCAGCAATAATAGCATAACAGTGATCTGGAGTAGTAAAAACTTTAGCATTAATGCCAGTTAATAGTGGTGTCGTGTAGAAGCAATGTTGGTGGCAGTAAATTCAGTAAAAGTCATGTCATGTAGAAATACTGCCGCACAGAAGTAATGCCGAAAACAGTGATTTCCGTAGCAGTAATGTCGTACAACAGTGGCGTCAGAGCGATTTGTCATAGACAGTAAAGGCAATAGCAGTTTTGACGTGTAGCTGCTAAAGGTGGCTAAGGTTTCACGTCATGTGGTGCTCTTGGTCTGGAAGCCCCCCTTTTACCTGCCAGTGTGTTATGATGATGACGGTCTACCACTGGAGATGGTGAGAGTAGACTCCCACGGCAGGCTCCACGTAAGTGGGACAATGTCCAATTTCAACAACAGGAGGCTGCTTAGATGTGGGTTCGTGCCAACCCGACAACTGCTGGAGCAGACACCCTTGGTCGTGGTGTTTTAGTTAAAGCCACCATCAAAATGATGGGTGTGCTAAAATATTTTGTGGAATATATTGGATACCTGAATCTGAGATACTATAACTATGAGATAATCATAGAGATTGGACATCGGAAATATTTTAGGTATCATTACCATTTTAGTTATGCGCTCAGTAACGAGGCAGTACGTCACATACTCAGCCGCACTCAATCGTTCAATATTTGCAATTTTCTTGGAAGTCGTGTGATGTTTGACAGCTCTTCATCGCGGAGAGCTGCCAAACGCAATACACCACGCAGCTTATGACAGAATCAAACATCCTTTTTATTGGACAAGAACCGGGCTCGTTCAAGCAAATCGAATGAGATGGACCTACGAATATTCGAGACGAAGAAACTGCAGACCAGTTAACAGCAAACCAGTCGCATATTGAAGAAAAAAACTCAGCAATGAACGAGGCTTACAAGAACCGTACATGACAATGTAATCATATCAAGGGAACAGTGGGAAAAATGTCACTTGCAAAATTGATGCATCTAGCGCTTATATTGCGGACCAGTCTGTCTGTATTCACAATCAGCGATGTGGTTCCTCAGTCGAATCTGGTGCACGTGCCTCACGCGTAATTATGCCGAATTACGTGGCAGAAGTTGCAGAGATTCAACAGAAAATCAGCAAATATTTGGGCAAAGATTCACAAAGGAATTTTCCAGCACCAGATTCAGCAAACGCTCAGTAACATTTGTATACGATTCGCAGCCTACTCGTAATCCAAAACAGGGCAGCTGCATTTCGACATCCACAGGTCGAAATCAAATTCCAATGCTCCGCTGTCTGTGGAATTTCACGCGCAGTCTATCGATGTGGATCGCGTTGTTGTTCGGCAAATCCGAACTGGTGATGTGCATCGCGTTGTACTTCTGTACATACGAACTGGAGGCATGCTCTCACATCTCACATCAAGTCTTGGAGCGCTATGATGCGCCGGACACCTTTCAGACAGATTGCAGCCCGTGGTGGGAGCCATCATATATTGAGTGTTGATGGAAGTCGTGCTGCAAAGCCCATTGACCAGCATTCTTCATTTTCCCCACATAACTTTTGTTATGGGGTCAATATGAAATATGAAAGCGTCGCTGTGTTAGGGATGTCACGAGATGTCTGTTGATGTGCACCACGCTCTGGTTTGGCTCATATCAGATGTCGACCCGTTCCTGTGGGGCCTCATGTCTCCGCCTAGTGACACCAGTCTCCAGAGGCTCCGTGTACTTCTGCAGCCAGATTGTAGTGGGTGAGGCGTGTCGAATGGCGGGTTTTGGAAGAAATCACAGGAGGACTCCATTCACTAAGTGTTTTACTTTCCATGTCAATTTATTCTCCATGGGGTCGATATCAAGTCTGAATGGCTATCTGCTCCGGCTGACATGATACTGCAAGCTGTGCCGGAAGTGACATCACAAAATACTGTCGTCGAACAAAGACGTCGTTTTACGAGATTTCACATGCTGTCAGAACTTTTGTCAAGAGACACTGTACGCAAGAATTACTACGCAAGAATCATTGTCCTAAAAACTGGTAGAAAAAAAATCCATAGAAGAATTTATATTTCTGAATGAAGATAAAATCACTTGAAATGCCATAATAAATACAGTTTTCTTCAGTGTAGGGCACCTTGCAACACTCCTCAGTGCAGACGGATTGATACGATATCACATAGCCTTTAGAAATGGAGCGCGCCAGCGCAGCGAAACGAGTACGAATGTATTTCTTGTGGCGAAGTCTCACGATTTATGGATCATGTGCTACTGTGTGTTATCGGCTGGTATTCCAGGTGCTGAAGTTTTGTAAGCGAACGACTTATTATCACACAATAAAAGGCATCGGGCATCAAACCTGCCTTCGTACAGAGGAAAAGTGACAGGCCCAGATACGAGAGAACAAAAGGGCGAAAACAGTCCGTAGCTCATTAAGTCGCTGTTCCTACATTTCTGCAAGCAAATAAATATCGTAGCTTTCCCGCTTTGACAACCAACAAATGTCCTGCCTAAGAAAGGAGACAAAAATGTAGGACAGCTTCGTTTTTGAAGAAGGGTTCGCGCAGGGCAACTGATACGTTTCGACAACCTCATTTCAAACAAGGGAACTAACCTGCATGCAAAAGGTAAGAAGTTGCTTATTTTGATTGTATATTCTTCCATAAGCACAAGTTGTGCAACTCTCGTTTGGAAGTTGTCCATAAGCGTTCTGAAGTGAGTAGCGATTGGCGGTACGTGCACTTTTTGTAACACCTTCGTTGTTGCTGGTATGCACATCATCGTCACACGGTTACTTGCACGCACAATCTCTAAAATGTGATCAATAGCATCCGTTATTGACGCTAGTTCAATCATGTTAGGCTAACGTATGTTAACGTATGGTAACGTATGTAGGGTGCGTCGTTCATCGCAGCAGCAGATTATGCAGGTGTGTCACCTAACACATCTGCCTATAGGCGCCATTAACCACAACATTACCTCGAAATTTGCGTGTGTTGCATTTATGATTCTATGCTGAGGACTTTAAGATCAAACTGCTCATATTATTACCAAAAATTCGAAGTTGGAGCATGCCCGTAGTTTCCTCCTGGATCTGCCTCTAATTGTTGAATATGTCATGATCAAAATCAAGTGGACATAAGAATGAGTAGCATTTCAATGCAAATACACGCACGTGCTTCTGTCAAGCCGTCACCAAGTACGCAAAACATTCGCGCTAAAAGTGAAGTAAATTAATCCACTGTTAACATCAAGATCCATCCTTCGACGTTCGACATTATTCCCGCCGAAGTAGAACTGTTGCACAGCGCGAACTGTTTTCGGCAGGCCGTCATTCGGCATTAGGCTGAATTTCCGACCGGTGGTGGCGCCTGGCCCTCGGCTGCGGCGCTGGGCCGGCAGTCGCCGCCCCCGAAGCGATTTGCATAGAATCGATGAGCGAACAGGATGGAGAGGCAGCGCAAAAATCAGCCGACAATGAGGCCGTTGTCAGCAAATGCAGCTGTTCGCCTGCAGCCCTGAGCCAGTTTAGCACTGCAGCTCTGAATTTGTGGATCGGCTGTGTGCGCCCACCCCATCCGCGCGGGGTGTGACGACTCAGTGCTCCGACCTCCACCCGCGGCGGGGTGTCATGACTTGGTGCGCCGACCCCCATCCGCGGTGGTGGTGGATGACTTGGTGCGCCGAACCCCATCCGCGGTGGTGGTGGATGACTTGGTGCGCCGACCCCCATCCGCGGTGGTGGTGGATGACTTGGTGCGCCGACCCCCATCCGCGGTGGTGGTGGATGACTTGGTGGGCCGACCTCCACCCGGGGCACTAATGGGATGACTCGATGCTCCGACCCCCACCCGTGACGGAGGTGGACGACTCTGTGCTCCGATTCCCTATCTGGTGACGTACAATCTGGTGACGTATAATCTGGTGACACACAATCTGGTGACGTATAATCTGGTAACGTACAATCTGGTGACGTACAATCTGGTGACGTACAATCTGGTGACGTACAATGTGGCGCCTGCTTGACAAAACGGCGCATATGGCGTTGCTGGCGTTGTGTTGAAGGTAGCAGCTTAAAGCTCCCAAGCGCTCAAATGACAGAGCGTGTCGTGACTGTCCAGAATATAGTGTGTGCCACCTAGTCCTCCGAACTTGACTCGCCGGGTGGCACTGAATACAAAGCAAACCGCGATGATGACCTCGAGGTAAAGTGATCATTCGAGGTGAGGGAGCTTGATTTGACCCCGGTGGTCACTACTACCCCATCTCACATTCGACATGTCACGTTGTGCCTGCAGGTATATATTTAGTGATAACGCTAACTTCATCTCCGTTAAATATATATGCGATGACTCGGCAGTGGCGACAGGCAACATCCCGTACTTAAGTACGAGGTAAGATCTGAGAGTTTCGTGACTGATAGTGTAGAAAATTAACTGGCTGTAGTATGGAATTGAGGTGCTAGATGGCGAAGACCAACTTGATCGTGTAGCTGTGTGCGGAGTTCTCCGTTAATAAAGGAACGTGCCTTACTTGACGAGCGTTTTGAGTGTTAGTTTTAAATACCTGCGAATTTGGCAAGAAGAAAATGACCGAAGTGAAGGAACAGCATATGTGTATCAACTTCTGCTTTTGGTTCGACAAAACCGCATCGGAGACCGATGGCATGCTTAACAAGTATTTGGTGATGAAACTATGAGCAAAAGCAAAACATTAAAAAATAAGTAATACAGTCGCTTCTATTCGTTGAACTCGTTAAATGACAGTCAATAGCAGTACGATCACATATATAGATCGCGTTTACCTCTCACACAGGCAGTGACTCAGCAAAAGTTAATCACAAAAGTTATGCGAGCTGAATCGCAGCAACCGAGGATTCACCCAATGCGGAGCGGTTATGCCTGCAAGTTGTGTTTCTGCGCTTGGCACAAGCTCAAACGATTCATTGCAAAACAAACAAATGCGCCAACGCAGCACGTTAAGAAATTCAACGCACCGAATGTAAATCGAACTTGCAGCTCCTAACAGAAAGACAAGCAGCATCTCACCAGATATCTAACAGCGTCAATACCTGCCGCACAACATACCTACCAACACGACATTGCAGATAGTCACAGAACACTGGCCACATCGCAGACGCGAGAGGTCGTTGGGCGCCGGGTGACGGGTCGCCGCCAAAGTGTGTATGCGCGGCGGCTGGCCGATGTCACACCGTGCCAGAACTGACAGGCATCGGGCGGCAGTAACCCGAGATTGACGACCCTGCACACCGGGAGAGCGGTCTGTCGCAGCAGCGCCGCTTACACCGGAGAGGAGTGCCGGTGCCGCAGCTCCGAGATCCGCTACCCTGCACACCGTAGGAGGGGATGGGGTGTGGGAGGGGGGGGGGGGCGGTCTGTCACAGCGCCCCCCCCACACACATTGGAGAGGTGCTGGTGCGGCCCATACATGATATGTTGTGCGAGTGATGCAGCAGCCGGCCACCTTGTAGTGCTGATCTTCCTCGGCGACCAGCGTCAGCTGTATTCGCGTGCCGCTCTCCTTCGGGCGGAACGTGACGAAGGGGCCTGCTGCACGTGAGCGCCGGGCCTGGTGACCAGGTGTCACGCAGAGCGCGTGTCCCAAGAGGCGCAACTCGATCTGCTCCAGACCGGCCGAGTGGTTTTTGCAGTTCAAACGTGGACAAACTTCGGTTGAGCTTTGTGGTCTAACATCAGTCAGGAGAACGGACGAAGATGCTGCGGAAGTGTGTCAGGCCGTCCCTGAGGACCACCCACGAAATGTGTCAGGCCGTCCCTGAGGACCACCCACGAAGTGTGTCAGGCCGTCCCTGAGGACCACCCACGCACGACTGACGACATTAGCAACATCGCCGGTCTATCATTGTGTGTCGGGCCGTCCCTGAGGACCACCCACGCACGACTGACGACATTAGCAACATCGCCGGTCTATCGTTCGGCTCAGGCCGCTACATACTCACGGAGGAACTAGACATCAGGCGGATCGCTGCCAAACTCGTGCTCCGATTGCTGACCTCAGGACAAGAGGGAACGTCGGCTCGCTGTGGGCATATGTTCTCAGGAACAGGTCATGAATGATCGAAACCTACCTTCCAAGATCATCACTGGTGACAAAAGCCAGATCTCTAGTTATGACCCTGAAACCATGCAGCAGTCATGCCAGTGGAAGAGTCATGTCATGTTTATCGCGACCGAATGAAGCGAAGCAGGTCAAGAGCGATGTCAAGAACATTCTGATCTGTTTCTTTCACAAGGAGGGAATCGTTTGCTAGGAGTTTGTTCCTGTAGGCCAGACTGTGAATCAGTACTTTTACATTGAAGTCCTGAGGGATTGGGGGGGGCCGATGAGAAGGAAACGGCCAGAGGAATGGCGCGCACAGAACCGGCTGCTGCATCACGATGACGCGAAGGTCCACACCGCTCGACCTGTGCAACAACTTTTGGCCAGAATCAACATGGCATGGGTTCCGCACCACCCTATTCCATCGACCCAGCTCCCTATAACTGCCCTCGGTTCCCCAAAATGAAGATCCAATCTCAGGGACGCAGCCAGGATTTTCTTATCGCGGATGACAAGAACGCGTTCGAAATCGGGCTGTGGAATTGAGCGAGGCGGGCGCGGTAAAAGCATCTCATCGCTACCGCGCTGGGGTCGCGAAACGCGAAGAAAATATCTGGATTAGCCTGGTGCAAGTCTCAAAATTTCTTGCTTGATCTAGAGCATCATCTTGCTGGGGGAGGGAGGGGAGGGGCAGGGCTTCCCCCTTGGCTGCGCCTCTGATTCCACTGGAGGGGTGGTGACTTGACAACTTCGATGCTGTTCAGTCGGAATCGCAGGCGGTACTGAACAGAATCTCCAAAACGGAATTATAGAGTTGCTTCCAACAGTGGGCAGAGCGCTGGGACCGCAATACCTCTTCCCATGGGGACTACTTCGAGGGTGACAGCAGCCATTAGCGCCTGAATTAATCCCACCTGCTTTCATAGGCACAGTCTCGGAACTTTTGGATCACTCCTTGCATTGTGAGCCATTGGAAAGTTTGGCCTCTGAGTGACGTCAATAGTCAATGGTTTATGCAAATAGAAAGCAGTGGCCAAACACTTCACGCGAATAATCGCCTCAATATTCAATGGTGTATTCAAATAGAGATCAACAAGCGCCTTCGGCCCTTGCTCCGCTGCGGTTAAACATTTTGGCGTTGGTTTCATGTGAATCGGCCTAGTGGTTCGGCCGCTATGCCCATTTGAACGTAACGTTGATTCATTTCCCTGCTCCCGAATATTTTTATTTAAAAAGAAATCTGTCCGGCGGAGGTGTCCCCGCCGATAAAGCGCGTGCTGCCATTGTTGTCTTGACGGCTGAAGAAATTAGTGGGAAACTGTGCTCAGCGTGGTGCACGGCTTGGAGCGCAAACTGCCGGCGAAAAATGTCGTCCGATAATGGTTGCGGGCTTCGACGATTGCTACCAACCTACTTGCGATGTGGAAAATCCGAAGGAACCGTGGGCATCACAAAGCTTGGCGCTATCTGAGCATGTAACTTTCTTCGCGAAATGTTATCGGACAGTGGTGTGGGGACAGTGTAGAGCGGACGTTTTTCCATGGACCGAAACAAGTGCAGCCCGTGTCACGATGACGGCGCGCGCACACACTGCAGCCCACGATAGTCTATGGGAAAATGGTAGCCGGTACATCCGCCCAGGTGATGCAAGTGACGGCAAGTTGCCAAGCTGAGCCGTTTCCGAGAACTGGACCCAATCGTGAAAAACGCTGAAAAACGTCACTTCCGGTTTTCAAACCCCCCTCGCGTGTGCGTGAGGGGTGATCCGTTAATGGCTGCCGTGGTGATGTTGGCAATTGCCGTGGCTACACTATGGTGTTTGTTTGGTGTCGATCGGTCGATTGGTTGTCGAGATATGGCGGTGTGAATCGGGCCGATCGGGAGCGCTAAAATTGGTGAAAAATCCCGATTTTACGTGCTATTCCTATGGGCGGCCGACGACTCGTCCGCTCAGGACCCTCGTAACGCTTGCAGGCAGCACGTTGACCCGATCGTGACGAAATTTCATCCCGGCGATAGCCAACATTTGGGGCTTTCACGTGATGTCAGCCATATTCCAGTAGCTTTGTTGTGAGCCGTCTCAGGCGCCAATATGTTTCGCCGCATGCAATTTCCCAAATCACACGTTAAGCCAATGACGGGGTAGTGCCAACTTTGAGCACGTGCCACGTGCGAGAAATACACCCCACGACAACGAAACTCGGCACAGCACGTCACACATCGATTGTCTGTCGCGTGTGAACATTTCAAGCACGTGCGGCAAATAGTCGAACCTACACACGATGACAATCGACAAAATGACAAAAGACGACAGACAGACATCCAGACAGACAAACAAACAAAGTTTTTTACTGAAATAATATATTAGACAAGCGCCTTCGGCCCTTGCTCCGCTGCGGTTAAAACAATTTTGCCGTTGGTTTCATGTGAATCGGCCTAGTGGTTCGGCCGCTATGCCCATTTGAACGTGATGTTGATTAATTACCCTGCTCCCGAATATTTTTATTTAAAAAGAAATCTGTCCGGCGGAGGTGTCCCCGCCGATAAAGCGCGTGCCGCCATTGTTGTCTTGACGGCTGAAGAAATTAGTGGGAAACTGTGCTCAGCGTGGTGCACGGCTTGGAGCGCAAACTGCCGGCGAAAAATGTCGCCCGATAATGGTTGCGGGCTTCGACGATTGCTACCAAACTACTTGCGATGTGGAAAATCCGAAGGAACCGTGGGCATCACACAGCTTGGGGCTATCTGCGCATGCAACTTTCGTCGTGAAATGTCATCGGACAGTGGTGTGGGGACAGTGTAGAGCGGACGTTTTTCCACGGACCGAAACACGTGCAGTCCGTATCACGATGACGGCGCGCGCACACACTGCAGCCCACGATAGTCTATGGGAAAATGGTAGCCGGTACATCCGCCGAGGTGATGCAAGTGACGGCAAGTCGCCAAGTTGAGCCGTTTCCGAGAACCAGACCCAATCGTGAAAAACGCTGAAAAACGTCACTTCCGGTATTCAAACCCCCCTCGCGTGTGCGTGAGGGGTGACCCGTTAATGGCTGCCGTGGCGATGTTGGCCATTGTCGTGGCTACACTATGGTGTTTGTTTGGTGTCGATCGGTCCATTGGTTGTCGAGATATGGCGGTGTGAATCGGGTCGATCTGTAGCGCGAAAATTGTTGAAAAAATCCCGGTTTTACATGCTATTTCTATGGGCGGCCGACGACCCGTCCGCTCAGGACCCCCGTAACGCTCCCGCGCAGCACGTTGATCTGATCGTGACGAAATGTTGTTCAGTGGATAGCCTACATTTGAGGCTTTCACGTGATGTCAGCCACATTCCAGTAGCTTTGTTGTGAGCTGGCTCAGGCGCCAATATGTTTCGCCGCATGCAATTTCCCAAATCACACGTTAAGCCAATGACGGGGTAGTGCCAACTTTGAGCACGTGCCACATGCGAGGCATGCACCCCACGACAACGAAACGCGGCACCGCACGTCACACGTCGATTGTCTGTCGCGTGTGAAAATTCAAAGTACGTGCGGCCAATAGTCGAACCTACACACGATGACAATCAACAAAAGGACAAAAGACGACAGATAGACATCCAGACAAACAGACAAACAAAGTTTTTTTTACTGAAATAATATAGTAGGCAAGCGCCTGCGGCCCTTGCTCCGCTGCGGTTAAAAATTTTGGCGTTGGTTTCATGGGAATCGGCCTAGTGGTTCGGCCGCTATGCCCATTTGAACGTAACGTTGATTCATTTCCCTGCTCCCGAATATTTTTATTTAAAAAGAAATCTGTCCGGCGGAGGTGTCCCCGCCGATAAAGCGCGTGCCGCCATTGTTGTCTTGACGGCTGAAGAAATTAGTGGGAAATTGTGCTCAGCGTGGTGCACGGCTTGGAGCGCAAACTGCCAGCGAAAAATGTCGCCCGGTAATGGTTGCGGGCTTCGACGATTGCTACCAAACTACTTGAGATGTGGAAAATCCGAAGGAAGCGTGGGCATCACAACGCTTGGGGCTATCTGCGCATGCAACTTTCGTCGCGAAATGTCATCGGACAGTGGTGTGGGGACAGTGTAGAGCGGACGTTTTTCCACGGACCGAAACACGTGCAGCCCGTGTCACGATGACGGCGCGCGCACACACTGCAGCCCACGATAGTCTATGGAAAAATAGTAGCCGGTACATCCGCCCAGGTGATGCAAGTGCCGGCAAGTCGCCAAGTTGAGCCGTTTCCGAGAACCAGACCCAATCGTGAAAAACGCTGAAAAACGTCACTTCCGCTTTTCACACCCCCCTCGCGTGCGCGTGAGACGTGATCCGTTAATGGCTGCCGTGGCGATGTTGGCAATTGCCGTGGCTACACTATGGTGTTTGTTTCGTGTTGATCGGTCCATTCGTTGCCGAGATATGACGGTGTGAATTGGGTCGATCGGGAGCGCGAAAATTGGTGAAAAAAAATCCCGGTTTTACGTGCTATTCCTATGGGCGGCCGACGACCCGTCCGCTCAGGACCCCCGTGACGCTCACGGGCAGCACGTTGATCCGATCCTGACGAAATGTTATCCCGTGGATAGCCAACGTTTAGGGCTTTCACGTGATGTCGGCCATATTTCCGTAGCTCTGCTGTGAGCCGTGCCAGGCGCCAATATGTTTCGCCGCATGCGATTTCCCAAATCACACGTTAAGCCAATGACGAGGTAGTGCCAACTTTGAGCACGTGCCACATGCGAGGCATGCACCCCACGACAACGAAACGCGGCACCGCACGTCACACGTCGATTGTCTGTCGCGTGTGAAAATTCAAAGTACGTGCGGCCAATAGTCGAACCTACACACGATGACAATCAACAAAAGGACAAAAGACTACAGACAGATATCCAGACAAACAGACAAGCAAAGTTGTTACTGAAATAATATAGTAGATGCGACAGATGTCCCGCGGTTGCGACAGACACGGCGCAGACGCGACAGACGCGGCGCAGACGCTACATGCGCCGTGGAGACGCGATAAACGCGGCGCCGATAAGACAGATGCGGCGCAGACGCGACAGACTCGACGGATCCGTCGTAGATGCGACAGACGTCCCGCGTTTGCGACAGACACGGCGCAGACGCGACAGACGCGGCGTAGACGCGACAGACGCGGCGTAGACGCGACAAACGTGGCGCAGATGAGACTGACGCGGCGCGAACGCGACAGACGCGATGGATCTGGCGCAGACGCGACATTCGTGGCGCATACGCGACAGACACGGCGCAGACGCGACTGACACGGCGCAGACGCGATAGACACGGCGCAGATAAGACAGATGCGGCGCAGACGCGACAGACTCGACGGATCCGTCGCAGATGCGACAGATGCCCGCGTTTGTTACAGACACGGCGCAGACGCGACAAACGCGGCGCAGATGAGACTGACGCGGCGCGAAAGCGACAGACGCGATGGATCTGGCGCAGACGCGACAGACGTGGCGCATACGCGACAGACACGGCGCAGACGCGATAGACACGGCGCAGACTCGTCACATGTGACGGGGACGTGACTGCTGCGGCGCAGACACGGCGCAGACGCGACATACGCGGCGCAGACGTGACGATCGCAACGCAGATGAGCCAGACGCGGCGCAAGCGCAAGAGATGCGACGGACTCGGAGCAGGTGCGACAGATGTCCCGCGGACGCGACAGACCCGGCGCAGACGCGACAGACACGGCGCAGAAGCCACAGATGCGACGGATCCCCGCGGCGTAGGATCGACAAACGCGGCGCAGATGTGACTGACGCTGCGCGAACGCGACAGACGTGCTAGAACAGGCGCAGATAAGACAGACGTGGCGCTGACGCGACAGACACGGCGCAGACTTGTCACATGCGACGGGGACGTGACTGTTGCGGCGCAGACACGGCGCAGACGGGACATACGCGGCGCAGACGCGACGAACGCGACACAGATGAGACAGACTCGGCGCAAGCGCAAAAGATGCGACGGACGCGGCAGACGCGTCGCACACGCGACATACGCGGCGCGGACACGACAGACGTTGTGTAGACGTGACATGATGGGCGCAGACGCGACGAACGTGGCGCAGATAAGACTGACACGACGTGCAACTCTAATGGTTTGGCCGCTATGCCAATTTTAGTGGAATTAATTTCCCTGCTCCCGCGAATATATATGTTTACAGAGCCTCTCCCGCGGAGGTGTAGCCGCCGCCCTTGCTCCGCTGCGGTTACACATTTGGCGTTGGTTTCATGTGAATCGGGCCTAGTGGTTCGGCCGCTATGCCCATTTGAACGTAACGTTGATTCATTTATCTGCTCCCTAAGATTTTTATTTAAAAAGAAATCTCTCCGGCGGAGGTGTCCCCGCCGATAAAGCGCGTGCCGCCATTGTTGTCTTGACGGCTGAAGAAATTAGTGGGAAACTGTGCTCAGCGTGGTGCACGGCTTGGAGCGCAAACTGCCGGCGAAAAATGTCACCCGGTAATGGTTGCGGGCTTCGACGATTGCTACCAAACTATTTGAGATGTGGAAAAACCGAAGGAACCGTGGGCATCAAACAGCTTGGAGCTATCTACGCATGCAACTTTCGTCGCGAAATGTCATCGGACAGTGGTGTGGGGACAGTGTAGAGCGGACGTTTTTTCACGGACCGAAAGACGTGCAGCCCGTGTCACGATGACGGCGCGCGCACACATTGCAGCCCACGATAGTCTATGGGAAAATGGTAGCCGGTACATCCGCCCAGGTGATGCAAGTAACGGCAAGTCGCCAAGTGGAGCCGTTTCCGAGAACCAGACCCAATCGTGAAAAACGCTGAAACACGTCACTTCCGGTTTTCAATCCGCCCCTCGCGTGCGCGTGATAGGTGACCAGTTAATGGCTGCCGTGGCGATGTTTGCAATTTCCGTGGCTACACTATGATGTTTGTTTAGTGTCGATCGGTCCATTGATTGTCGAGATATGGCGGTGTGAATCGGGCCGATCGGGAGCGCTAAAATTTGTGAAAAAAATCCCGGTTTTACGTGCTATTCCTATGGGCGGGCGACGAACCGTCCTCTCAGGACCCCCGTGACGCTCACGCGCAGCACGTTGACCCGATCGTGACGAAATTTCATCCCGGTGATAGCCAACATTTGGGGCTTTCGCGTGATGTCGGCCATATTTCCGTAGCTCTGCTGTGAGCCGTCCCAGGCGCCAATATGTTCCGCCGCATGCAATTTCCCAAATCACACGTTAAGCCAATGGCGGGGTAGTGCCAACTTTGAGCACGTGCCACGTGCGAGGCATACACCCCACGACAACGAAACGCGGCACCGCACGTCACACGTCGATTGTTTGTCGTGTGTGAAAATGCAAAGCACGTGCGGCCAATAGTCGAACCTACACACGATGACAATCAACAAAAGGACAAAAGACGACCGACAGACATCCAGACAAACAGACAAACAAAGTTTTTTACTCAAATAGTATAGTGTAGACAAGCGCATTCGGCCCTTGCTCCGCTGCGGTAAAAAAAATTTGGCGTTGGTTTCATGTGAATCGGCCTAGTGGTTCGGCCGCTATGCCAATTTTAGTGGAATTCATTAACCTAACCCAACCTAACCTAACCCAACCTAACCTAACCCAACCTAACCTAATCCAACCTAACCTAACCCAACCTAACCTAACCCAACCTAACCTATCCTAACCTAACCTAACCTACACGACGGATCCGTCGCAGATGCGACACAAATGCGACAGCGTTTGTGACAGACACGGCGCAGACGCGACACAGGCGGCGTTGGGAAATTCATTTCCCTGCTCCAGAATATTTTTATTTAAAAAGAAATCTGTCCGGCGGAGATGTCGCCGCCGAGAAATCGCGCGCCGTCTCCGCTTTGGTAAGACAAATTCCGGTCTTATGGTACGGTCGCTATGCCAATTTTGGTGTAACATTGGTTATATTCTCATCATTCATTCATACATCAAGCGCAGTCCCGCTCGCTTCGCTGAGCGAAAGAATGCAATATTTTATGCTACAAAGTGTTGTTGGTTTCAAGTCGATCGGTCCATTAGTTCGGCCTCTATTCCGGTTTAAATCGAGCCACGCGTATGACGCGGAGCAGACGCGTCAGACGCGGAGCAGACGCGACGGACCCGCCGCAGACGCGACAGACGCGGCGTAGACGCGACAAACGCGGCGCAGATTAGACTGACGCGGTGCGAACGCGACAGACGCGATGGATCTGGCGCAGATGGGACAGATGTGGCGCAGACGCGACAGACACGGCGCAGACGCGACAGACACGGCGCAGACGCGATAGACACGGCGCAGACTCGTCACATGCGACGGGGACGTGACTGCTGTGGCGCAGACACGGCGCAGACGCGACATACGCGGCGCAGACGTGACGATCGCAACGCAGATGAGCCAGACGCGGCGCAAGCGCAAGAGATGCGACGGACTCGGAGCAGGTGCGACAGATGTCCCGCGGACGCGACAGACCCGGCGCAGACGCGACAGACACGGCGCAGAAGCCACAGATGCGACGGATCCGCGCGGCGTAGACTCGGCAAACGCGGCGCAGATGCGACTGACGCGGCGCGAACACGACATACTCGATAGAACTGGCGCAGATACGACAGACGTGGCACTGACGCGACAGACACGGCGCAGACTTGTCACATGCGACGGAGACGTGACTGTTGCGGCGCAGACTGGACATACGCGGCGCAGACGCGACGAACGCGACACGGATGAGACAGACCCGGCGCAAGCGCAAAAGGTGCGACGGACTTGGCGCAGATGCGACAGACATGACGCAGACGCGACAGACGCGGCGCAGACGCTACATGCGCCGTGCAGATGCGATAAACGCGGCGCCGATAAGACAGATGCGGCGCAGACGCGACGGATGCGGCGCAGATGCGACTGACGTTGTGCAGACGCGACAGACGTGCCGCAGACGGGTCATGTGCGACGGGGACGCGACGAACGCGGCGCAGATGACAGTGACGCGGCGCGAAAGCGACAGACGCGATGGACCCGGTACGGACGCGACAGACGTGGCGCAGACGCGACAGACACGGTGCAGACGCGACAGACACGGCGCCGACACGTCATATGCGGCGCAGATGAGAGAGACGCGACGGACTCGGCGCAGATGCGACAGACGTGTCGCGGACGCGACACGGCGTACACGCCACATATACGGCGGATACGCGGCAGACGCGTCGCGCACGCTACATACGCGGCGCGGATACGACAGACGTGGCGTAGACGTGACATGATGAGCGCAGACGCGACGAACGTGGCGCAGATAAGACTGACACGACGTGCAACTCTAATGGTTCGGCCGCTATGCCAATTTAGTGGAATTAATTTCCCTGCTCCCGGGAATATGGTTCGGTCCGTGAAGTTTTTTCACGGACCGAAACACGTGCAGCCCGTGTCACGATGACGGCGCGTGCACACACTGCAGCCCACGATAGTCTATAGGAAAACGGTAGCCGGTACAACCGCCCAGGTAATGCAAGTGACGGCAAGTCGCCAAGTTGAGCCGTTTCCGAGAACCAGACCCAATCGTGAAAAACGCTGAAAAACGTCACTTCCGGTTTTCAAACCACCCTCGCATGCGCGTGAGGGGTGACCCGTTAATGGCTGCCGTGGCGATGTTGGCAATTGTCGTGGCTACACTAAGGTGCTTGTTTGGTGTCGATCGGTCAATTGGTTGTCGAGATATGACTGTGTGAATCGGGTCGATCTGGAGCGCGAAAATTGGTGAAAAAAATCCCGGTTTTACGTGCTATTCCTATGGGCGGCCGACGACCCGTCCGCTCGGGACCCCCGTGACGCTCACGCGCAGCACGTTGACGCGATCGTGACGAAATTTTATCCCGGTGATAGCCAACGTTTGGGGCTTTCACGTGATCTCGGCCATATTTCCGTGGCTCTGTTGTGCGCCGTGCCAGGCGCCAATATGTTTCGCCGCATGCAATTTCCCAAATCACACGTTAAGCCAATGACGGGGTAGTGCCAAATTTGCGCACGTGCCACGTGCCAGGCATTCACTCCACGACAACGAAACGTGGCACCGCACGTCACACGTCAATTGTCTGTCGGGTGTGAAAATTTGAAGCACGTGCGACTCATGATCTAACCTACACACTACGTCAATCGACGCGTGGACAAAAGACGACAGACAGACAGACAGACAGACAGACAAACAGACAAACAAAGTTTTTTACTGAAATAATATAGTAGATGGCTGAAACACATCTCGCGAATAATCGCGTCAATGATCCTCTGGTATTGCTGCTTAGAGGTCGAACAATTTCCTAAATTATTTCTTTTTAGCATAATGCAGTCATACAATAAATCCTTCTACGTTCTCGAACACTTATTGGCTTGGCATTAGATGAACACAAAACGCAATTTTTTCTTTTCAACTTCTTATTTTCCCTCTTTTCTTTCTTTCCAATTCTTTGGAGCACTTTGAGACACCAGGTTAAACTCCCATTATGAAACAAATTAAAATCAATGGAGCTGAAGGGGTTGAGGTGCAGCGCGCAGAGGTCATTATGGCGTTAAAGTCTCCATTGTAGCATCATGGGAATACAGTCGCCATTGCATGCACACAACGCCAGAAGTGGAACAACTCTAGTTTTCTAGTGTACAAACTACACCTAAACCTGTTGAAAATAAACCGGACATAGCTTCAATGCGGATCAATTATGTCTTAAGATGTGGGTGCAGAGGGGCGCAGTCTCGCGAGTTCCATTCACACTAACGACGATGCCATTCGTAAACGGTTTTATCAAGCACTTATTCACAATACCTCAATAAACCCCGAAATTTTGGGATACTGCAGCGCAGTGAACAGCTTTGGAAGACGGCTTCTTTTATTCGTGCTTTCTTTCTTATATATTCGTTCTTCTTTTATTCTATGACTTACTGGTTACTCATATCATCAAGTGCTTGTGATGACAAAGCGTGAGTACACACCAACACGGCATACCATACCTCACCAGTCACACGTTCATCACGTTCAAATCACATAGTCACCTCAACATTGTCTGGCTATACAGAAGGCACCATGGATGCCTTCTGGAGGAATGGGTACATAGCGTGGCGATGCTCGATTGTCGGCGGGAGCGCCCCTCGTCCTCTGTGCGAGTGATGCAGTCCTGGTTCAGCGTGGTCGACCTCTCTGCTGGCTCATCAACACATTTCACATTTAACACGAACGCCACCCGATGCTGATGGTCGGCGCGGGCCGACCACACAATCGGCCGCCAGTCTGTGACGGCCACACAATCTGCCGCCAGTCTGTGACGGCCACACAATCTGCCGCCAGTCTGTGACGGCCACACAATCTGCCGCCAGTCTGTGACGGCCACACGATCTGCCACCAGTCTGTGACGGCCACACAATCTGCCGCCAGTCTGTGACGGCCACACAATCTGCCGCCAGTCTGTGACGGCCACACAATCGGCCGCCAGTCTGTGTGGCGACACAATCGGCCGCCAGTCTGTGACGGCCACACAATCTGCCGCCAGTCTGTGACGGCCACAGAATCGGCCGCCAGTCTGTGTGGCCACACAATCGGCGCCGGTCTGTGTGGCCACACAATCGGCCTCAGTTGTAGCCAAGCGAAATTCATCCCCGCAATGTGGAACACGGTTCACGATCGAGGCCCCATCAAGTCCTGACACCTGGGTGTTTGATGACACGTGGGGAAATGTTGGTCGTCCGGTGAGTTGCGCAATCAGGGATTCTGCTACGCGGCTTTTTGAGCACAATCTTGTGTTCCTTTGGTTCGTTCGATACCCTGGGACTGCATGGCTAAGAGTCACCACCTCCACAGCGAGGTGCCATAGGGGGCACGACTGGGACCGCCATGCTGCTGCTCTGGGTGCCACCACCGCGCCACTCTCCGGTAGCCCAGCGTACTCGTCTAGAGCGTGGTGAAGCGCCAATAATCATTTCTGAATAATCATTGATCATTCATAATCATTGATAATAATCATTGATCATTCTAATAATCAGTGATAATCATTTCTGGGACATTTTCCTCGTGAATGAAATGCAGACACGAAATGATGCCCTACTCTTTCAGGTTCAACAAAGAAGAATCGGCCGCGTTCAGGCTTCTGTATGGTAGGGATCGGTCCTGTCAGGCCAGGTTTCCTCAGGCGTCTGTATAGTAGGGATCGGTCCGGTTCAGGTCAGGCTTCCTCCGGTGTTTGTATAGTAGGGATCGGTCCTGTCAGGCCAGGTTTCCTCAGGCGTCTGTATAGTAGGGATCGGTCCTGTTCAGGTCAGGCTTCCTCCGGTGTCTGTATGGTAGCGATCGGTCCTGTTCAGGTCAGGCTTGCTCAGGCGTCTGTATGGTAGCGATCGGTCCTGTTCAGGTCAGGCTTGCTCAGGCGTCTGTATGGTAGAGACCGGTCCTGTTCAGGTCAGGCTTCCTCAGGCGTCTGCATGGTAGCGATCGGTCCGGTTCAGGTCAGGCTTCCTGCAGACGTGGACTCTCAGCTGCCAGAGGTCCGGTCATCTGGCCGAAGACAGATCTCCAGCCGCCGCCGTTAAGAACCTCATGACACAGACCGCAACGATTGAATACAGAGGTGAGATGCGGATTGCCCTTGTATTTACACTTAGTAGGAGCATTTGATAGTAATAGTTTTGAATCAAGATA